>JAKOGI010000264.1:227500-457500 GCA_029747015.1 Carnegiea gigantea | reverse complement strand
AGGTCATTTCACCCTTCTTAACTAAGAGGGGTGTTCTCAGGCCCTGTTTTTGACTAAGGCGTTTGGACACCTCTAAGTGCCTGGCTGTTTCCAGGGCAGTTTTGTCTTCCCTCACATACACAGCAAATCCACGAGTATGGATGCCCAGAATATCACCAAGGGTGGCTGCATCAAAGGAGAAATGGCACTCATTGACAGCACTTGTCACCACCCCATTTGTGACAGAGCAGTTGGCATAGAACTCAGCCAATTCAGGCACAGAACACCCTTGCTGGGTGTTTGCAAACAACTCAAGCCAGCCTTGGGCTCGAAGCTTGTTCAAGAACACCCCCAGACCCTGTTCCTCGAAAAAGCTTACATTCACTACCTTCTCCCTGACGACATTGCGCTTCAGCAACTGCGCATGTTTGTCAGACATAGGAGAGGGAGTGAACTGCTTTGGGTGTTTAAGGACAGGAACAGAGGTGGTAGTTTCTGGTAGGGGGGCTGTTCTGGGCTTCGCTTGAGGGGTGTTTTGGCAGGAGAGGGCTTCACAGCAGGTTTATTGGTTGGTTTTGGAGGAGATTGTTCTTCAGAGGACTCGGAAAACACCGGTGTCCCCTGTTTGAAGGTTGTGTTCTCAGAGTCAGAACTCGAGAACCCTTCAGAAGAAGAAGAAATCTCCTCGATGATAGGAGCAGAGGATTTGGAGGGACGATGAGAGGATTGAAACGCTAGCCTTGCAGATTTTCAAGAGGGCTTAGAGGATTGAGGAGAAGAGGGAGTTTGAGAGGGTTGAGACCTTGGTTGTGGCCTTGTTCTTGGTGTTCTGCTACGCCTAGCCACGATTTTCACCCTCTTCCTTTTCTCTTCAGTTTGAAAGTCTGGAGTGGAGATTTCAGCCTCAGGGAGAGAATTCTTCCCTAGACTCTCCTCTGACGACTCATTTGACTTCCCTTGGAAGTCGACATGCAGATCCTCCACAAACACACCTTCGACAGAGGCAGCCCCTATTTCTGTCGCGGTGTCAGAGAAACAGGGCTCAAAATTAAACCCTTTAGGGGTTTCCAAGAATTGTTCTTGAGACCCCGACTTTGTTCCCTCTGACTCAACTAAAATGGGACAAGCAATTGCCCCTACGAGGAACACCAATTCCCTTCCACATTCAAAGGAAATATCATCCATCCCCATTCCCACTGATTTTAGGGACAAGCGATTCAGGAACTTGAAAGGCTTGTAAAGAATTGGGCGAGGGGGAGCAGGGATTGAGGCTACAAGAACGAGGGCTTTTGATTGAGAAGAGTTGTTGGAAGCCATTGTTGCTAGAAGAAAGAGATTAGGGTTTAAGGTGTTTGCAGGATGTTCGGTTTTTGCTTGAGGGCGAGAGTACTGAGAGCATGGCATATAAAGAGAGAGAGAGAGAGAGAGAGCAGCCGAATCTTTGAGAAGATTTCTTGATTTGCAACGGGTAGGAGCATTAACATCTTGTGCCTTGGGAAGGAAAGAAAACACACCGAGCAACGAAGGGGCGTACCTGTTCTCTGTATTATGCCTGTTCTTTGCCGTCTGATCTGATTCGACTGAATGGCATTAAGACGGCTCCAGTACATCCCCTTATGCTGTACTAAGTAGATAAGAGACAAAAAAAAAAAATTGCACGCAATTCGGGTGTATGCAATCACATCCGTTATTAATAAAATTTGCAAACAGGGGGAGAGAACAGGGTACAAAGGTTGATCTTACCAAACCCAGTTCATGTTCTGGAAACAGGTATCTCAGGGTGTTCTCACCAACCCTAGTTCCAGTCTATTTCTATCAAAATGATCTCTAGCGAGTGCCTTAGTGAATATATCAGCAATTTGATTTTCCGTTGAGCAAAAATTTAAAGAGATTAAACCCTTTTCAACATTATCTCTCAAGAAATGATGTCCAATGTCAATATGCTTTGTTCTTTTATGTTGACATGGATTTTTGGCAACGTTAATTGCACTTGTGTTATCACAAAAAATAGGAATGCATCCAATGTCAACACAAAAGTCCTTAAGCTGTTGCCTTATCCACAACAGTTGAGCACAACATGAAGCTACTGCAACATATTCAGCTTCTGCTATGGACATGGCGACAGAATGTTGCTTCTTGGTAGCCCAAGATACCAAACAAGGTCCAAGAAAGTGAGCCATACCTGAGGTACTATTTCTATCAACTAGGAATCCAGCATAGTCAGCGTCAGCATATCCAACAAGACCAAAATTGCAACCTTTAGGATACCATAAAGCTAAATTGGGTGTATGTTTCAAATACCTTAGTATCCGTTTAACAGCCTTAAGATGAGTTTCCTTAGGGTTAGACTGAAAACGAGCACATAAACCAATACTAAAAACAATATCAGGTCTACTAGCGGTTAGGTATAAGAGTGACCCAATCATACCCCTATAGAGTTTCTTCTCAACTGAGGGACTCCCATCATCCATAACCAACTTGGTTGAAGGAGAAATAGGAGTGTCTATGGGGTTGGCTGACTCCATCCCAAAACGCTTAAGTAACTCCTTGATATACTTTTGCTGATGGATCATGGTGCCGTTTGGAGTTTGCTTGATTTGTAAGCCTAAGAAAAAATTAAGCTCACCCATCATGCTTATCTCAAACTCACTCCTCATCAGATTTGAAAATTCATTGCATAAATCATGATGAGTTGCACCAAATATAATATCATCAACATATATTTGGACAATCAAAAAAATGTTCCCCCTTAGATTTTAGAAACAAGGTATTGTCTACCTTGCCTCTTCTAAAATCATTTTCAAGTAAAAAACTTGACAACCGTTCATACCAAGCTCTTGGAGCTTGTTTTAAACCATAAAGTGCCTTGTCAAGTTTAAAAACATGATTTGGAAAATCACCATTTTCAAAACCAGGGGGTTGTTGACATACACCTCTTCTTTAAGGTATCCGTTTAGGAATGCACTTTTAACATCCATTTGATATAGCTTGATTTCCATATGAGCTGCAAAGGCTATTAAGATTCGAATAGCCTCAATTCTAGCAACTGGTGCAAAGGTTTCTTCATAGTCGATCCCTTCTTCTTGATTGTATCCTTGTACAACCAGCCGTGCCTTGTTCCTAGTGACTGTTCCTGACTCATCCAGTTTGTTTCGGAACACCCACTTGGTTCCAATGATTGTTCTCTCTGCAGGTTTAGGTACAAGGTGCCATACTTTGTTTCTCTCAAATTGATGAAGCTCTTCTTGCATAGCCGTGATCCAATCTGAATCTGCAAGAGCTTCATTCACACTTTTTGGCTCAATGTTAGAAAGAAAAGCATAGAAAGCACAAAAATTCTTTAGTTTAGATCTAGTTTGCACTCCAGTATTAATATCTGACAAGATTTGATCAAGAGGGTGCGAACTATGGTGCTTCCATGGTCGTGGAGTAAGAGGATCCACAGACCCATGCTCTACTCTAGTCGTAACATAATGCTTACGATCATCTCCCGAGCCTGTTTCTGCACATGTTTGTAAGTCTATTCCTGAAGAACACGGTTCCGAACAGGGTTCAGCGGTGTTTTCCCCTGTTTGGTGTTCACCTTGCCTGCTGTTCTGAGGAACACCTTCAGGAGTTGTTTTCTCCATGGTGTTCTTACCTCGTTTATCTTGGAGCAACACTTCTTTTCGAACAAGACCTAATTCAAGTTCATCTTTCTGTGCATCATTCTCACTCAACACGTTAGATTCATTAAAAAGCACATGCACACTTTCCTCAACACACAAGGTTCTTTTGTTAAAGACTTTGTATGCCTTGCTGTGAGAAGAATAGCCAAGGAATATTGCCTCATCACTCCTAGGGTCAAATTTTCCTAAGGCATCCTTCCCATTATTATGCACAAAACACCTACAACCAAATGTCCTTAGGTGCGTAATATTGGGTTTTCTGCCCTTGAAAAGTTCATAAGGAGTTTTGCTCAAAATGGGTCTGATCATGCATCTATTTATAATGTAACATGAGGTGTTCAATGCTTCTGCCCAGAAATACCTAGGAAGACCACTAGCTATAAGCATTGTTCTGGTCATGTCTTCCAGGGTTTGATTTTTGCGCTCAACCACCCCATTTTGTTGGGGTGTTCTTGGGGCTGAGAAGTTATGATCAACACCATGTTCATTACAATAGTTAATAAAACTTGCATTTTCAAACTCAGTTCCATGATCAGATCTCAAGCTAATTAAGGAGTGTCCTACTCTCTTTTCAACCTTTTTGAGAAAGGCAATAAAATTCTCAAAGGTTTCATCTTTGGATGCCAAAAACAAGGTCCAAGTAAATCGAGAGTAATCATCCACTACAACAAGCACATACTTTTTCCCACCTCTACTGGTTACCCTCATGGGACCACACAAATCAATGTGTAATAATTCTAGAGGTCGAGTAGTGCTTACACACTTTTTCGATTTAAAAGAAGATCTGACTTGTTTGCCTTTTACACAAGCTTTACATACCTTATCATCATTAAATTTGATGGAAGGTAGTCCAATAACTAGGTCTTTTGAAACAAGTTTGTTTAACGAGGATAAGCTTGCATGACCTAGTCTCTTGTGCCATAGCATTATATCATCATTTAATGCATTTAAACAAGTCAGATTATTTTGGGGAAGAGTGGAAATACAAACTTTATAAACATTTTGACATCGCTTCCCCCTCAACACAACATCTCCTGTGTCGTCATTCACAACCAAGCAACGTGTTTTTGAAAACAGTACTAGGTTGTTCTTGTCACACAGTTGGGACACACTTAGCAAATTGTGCTTTAACCCATCAACTAAGTGCACATTATCAATTGAGTGGGAGAGAGTTTTACCAATATTACCTATACCGACAATTGTCCCAGACTTGCCGTTTCCAAATGCTACACTCCCACCATTCAGAGCTGTAAGTGAGAGAAAGTTTGATCTTTCACCAGTCATGTGCCGTGAACACCCACTATCAACAAACCACAACTGCCTGTTTCCAAGGGTGTTAGTGGGGTTGTTCGTAAGGTTGTTCTCTCTCACTTCAACCTGCAAAACAAATCACGGGTTAGTTTTGGGAACCCAGATCCACTTGGCTCCCATTCTTTTAGACATGTAAAGCTCATCTTTTCTAATCCAGATTTGTTTCACATACCTTTCATTCTTTTCATTGGCATGTTTTTTTAAAGGGCAAGTGTATCTATAATGATCCGTTTTGCCACAATGAAAGCAAACAATGTTTTCAGGTAATCCCACATACTTTCTGTGAATTGGGTAGACTGTTCGTTTAGGATTATACCCAAGTCCCTTTTTGTTTCGACTGTGGTGAGTGTTTAACCAATCAAGGGCTTGTGAGGACTCGTTCCAGCGCTTGGTTGTGGTAAGCTCGTTTTCCAGTTTTTCTATATCAGCATGCAAACCTTTGTTCTCCCTGAGCAAGGACTCAACCATTCCTTCTACCTCAAAGAGTTTTTCCTCCATTCGAGAATAATCTCCTTCTTTTATAAAGAGGTTTTCTTTGAGCAAGTTAATATTCTCATAGAAACCGAGGTTTTCATTTTTAAGAATTTCATTTTCAAGTTCGAGGTCACGAACTTCTCTTTTTAGATCAACACAAGTGTCTATCAAATTATATAGAAGTTCTTCTAAAGTAGCTTTATTAAGACCATGTACCTTGCTCTTGAGATCTGAGAGGCTGATTGTTGATTCATCATCTGAATCTGAATCACTTTGTGCCATAAGTGCTACGACCCCTTCTTCAGCTTCAGATTCTCCTTCATCCTCAGAGGAATCTCCCCAAGCAGCCAGCATAGCTTTCGAGAATCGCTTGCCCAGATTGTTTACAGGGTGTTTTCGAACCTGTTTTCGAGGGTGTTCGGGCGTCTGATCTTCTCGAAGCAGAGGGCAATTTTTGACTAAGTGATCTGGTTTGCCGCACTTGAAATACCCTGTGAGCTGTTCTTTGGAGGTGTTTCTGGACTTGCTGAAGTCTTTTCTTTTGTTGTTTTCCTTGACCTTTTTGAAGAATTTCTTGAATTTTCTGGACATTAGGGCCATTTCTTCATCTTCAAGGTCAGAGTCAGTGTCCTCATGTGCTTTCAAGGCAAGCCCACGATCCTTCTTTTGCTCCTCTCTTTGCTGTGAGTTCTTTCGGAGTTCATAGGTCTGGAGATTACCAATCAACTCGTCGAGGGTAATCTGGTTCATGTCTTTAGCCTCTTGGATGGCTGTTACTTTGGCCTCCCACGTGCGAGGTAAAATTCTGAGGATTTTCCTCACCAACTCTTCAGTGGTGAAAGATCTTCCCAGGGATTTTAACTCGTTCGTGATGTGGGTGAACCGTGTATACATGTCCATCACAGTTTCATGATCACCCATATCAAACAACTCATATTGTCGCATAAGTAGCTCAATTCTAGATTGTTTAACTTGACTCGTACCTTCATGAGCAACTTGCAGAGCATTCCAGATAGCTTGGGCTGATTCACACTCAGAGATGCGAGTGTGTTCATCGGGTCCTAGGCCAAAATATAGAAGCTTTTTGGCCTTCGCATTTTTCTCCATTTTCTTGTAGTCCTCGGCATCAAACTCTATGGATTCCTTGGGAACTTTCTTACCATCTTCAAGCACCTTGGTGGGAACAAGGAGCCCGTTCTTGATGAGCATCCATAATTCATAATCTTCTGCCTGAATATAGTTCTCCATCCTATTCTTCCACCAACTATATTGTTGGCCGTTGAAATAGGGTGGACGAGTAATGGATTGCCCTTCAAGAATTCCTTGTGGGGTACTCATCTTCAGAATCTCTCAAGGTGTTAACCTTTTGTAAGAGAACCCCGCTCTGATACCACTTGTTGAGTTCGTGAGTATACAACCACAAGAGGGGGGGTGAATTGTGGTGTCTGATTTTCGCATTGTAAATAACAAACACCCTTACAGAGGTTGTTCTTAAATGACAAACACCCTGATAGCTTGTTTGCACGGAGTGTTCTCAAATATTGCAGATGCGAAAATCACCAAGATAAATGCGGAAAATAAAGCACACACAATTTTTACGTGGAAAACACCTCTAGCCCAACTGAGGTGTGAAAAACCACGACCTACCTCGTGTAGGATTTAACCACTTTCACTAACGGGCTTCACACGTTACAAATGTAACACACCTTGTTACAACTTGCAATCACGTAACCTTCTTCCCAAAGACAGGTTACACCACGTCCAACTTTCGCAAGATTAGACACGTCCAAGTCCACACGACTAGGACACACTCACTCACTTTTCTGATCCAAGATCAGGGTTACAAACACCTTACAGGGGGTGCTTCTCACTAAGCAGATGTAAGGTACAATGAAGATCCTATTATGCCAATGGTTTGAAAACTCAAATCAAACACAGCTTGTCACGGTTTTGCTTTTCAGAATGAAGCTCAAGAATTTTAATGTGAAAACCGAGTTTTCTGATTTTTTCCAGATTTTTCAGAAAGCTGTGTTGCTTCTCTTTTTCAGTCTAAATTTTTTCTATCTGCTTCTTGGCTTCTCTACGGGAGAGAAAAGCTGCGGTTTTTTAAACACAAGGTCCAACGGTCAAAAACCAAAGACTCAGCTAAGTATGGAAAATGATTTGCAAACAAAATATATTCTCCAACGGCTAATGATGAATTTATCCCAAAATATAAGGGATTTTGTTATCTTAAAAGATAACCCTTATCTTCCCATAGCCGTGAAGAGGTTTAAAGAGATTTTCAGCTTTTACCAAATCCGAAAATATAGTCATAGGAATCTTTTGATTTGGCAAATCTCCCAAACCTATTTTCGCAAATCTCCATAATATTTTCAAGAACTATCCTCTCCAGAAAAATAGCAATTTTGAAATTCAAAGAAAGTATTCTGGAGATCTTGGCCAACCAAAATGAATTTTCAAAAATAATCGGGTATGGCCACT
Organism: Carnegiea gigantea; assembly: GCA_029747015.1. Classification (NCBI taxonomy): domain Eukaryota; kingdom Viridiplantae; phylum Streptophyta; class Magnoliopsida; order Caryophyllales; family Cactaceae; genus Carnegiea; species Carnegiea gigantea. Next base: position 449,584 of record JAKOGI010000264.1, on the reverse strand, counting down.
GCAGTTCAGAAACACCCTAGGCACCCTGTTTGCAGGGTTGTTCGCAACTGGTGTTCTGAAGTACTTTAGCGCAAATACCGATTCAAGAGGTGTTTAAAATGATGTTTTCAATATTGGCATATTAACAAGAGTCTAATTAAATAAAACCTATATACCCAAGACTTCTTGTTTTGAACCAGTCATCTTGTCCGAGATTTGTAGAGCTGCTGTGAACACCAAGGCCACCTTGTTTGCTGGGGTTGTTCTTTGCATTGCTAGAGTTCAGGAACACGCTTTACAATCAACTGTCGAGATGGTGTTCTTGACTTAATATGGAATCACCAAGTAAAACCTGTCTAGAAGACTTGTTCTCACATGTAGCAAACCAGTTAATACAATAAAGATTACAAACACCAGTTAGGCCTGTTTGGAGATCGTGTTCGGAGCAACATTACTTGGACAAATTTTTACACTTGGATTTGTTATCATCAAAACTAAATATAATCAGTACAAATGATACATAACTCCTTATCACCTTCGTACGTTCCTCTACGATAGCTGCCTCATCAATTTCCTCCCCTTCTCCTATATTTCCTTGTGCAGCGTCCCTGCAGATAAAAAAAAAAAACCCACATATGATCAGTCATTGTTTGTTACTACTGCAAATTACCACCCGAAGCCACATGCTTGTCTAGCATAACCCTTCTTACCTTATAACCTACTTCGTTACCACTCTCCCATCCACCGCACGAGCAACATCACCTGCAGCATTGACCGTTGCCCCACCCCTCCCACGGTCAGTACAGCCACCCCCCTCCACTGTTCTTCACACGCTTCATTCCCATGTACCCCTCCGACACACGGACCTTCACTCCCTACCACATAAAGGTAAGCATACCTATCGTTCCCCTTTATCAACTTCTTAACATCACCATCCCATCCTAATGGCAACAACTCCAATCGATTACACTTTAAACTATACCACATCCGTCGACCCCTTATACCCTCCCCCATTTCCTTCTCCACTATTTGCAACACTTCAAGTACACCTGTGTTCTCCTTTACCACACACAGTCTTTACTCCGCCCTGGTAACATAACTTTCCCCTTGGACCTTCCTCTAACAACCTCCCCAACATATCTACAATGTCATCTCCCCGCCACAATCACCTCCTCCAACAGCATTTTGTCCTTCCATTGTGGCGCACAATAACAATCACCTGCAAATACACACATGCATGTCAGCATTAATTCTACACACTAGACATATCCCATTGCTACCTTCAAACCCTAACGTATTTCATCACTACTTCACATTACGCACTCACAAGGGTTACAACATATTCATTACCAAACTGAAGTCACCGTTGTAACTAGCACATGATACTGTCTTCCCTAGGTATGTCCTATGAAGAGTTCATTATCCATTGTTACCCGCCTAACAGGTAACCCAGGTTATTCTTCACCCATACCCGGGTTATCCACTACTGTATCCTTGTTTATTTAGTACGCATTTACGGGTCACCCAGTACAACTGAAGATTGGCACCATCACCCACTTAACTACACTTGTCCACATCAATTACAAGCATTGTACACATCTATTAGCAGAGGCCATCACTCCAAACATGTTCATCCACACCTTCTCAAGTGGTTAACCCGGTTAGCTAATACGTATTACCGGGTTAACCACTCTTACTTACTGGGTTATTTATTGCCCATTTACGGGTTAACCACTTTTCCCATGAACATGCATAACTACCCCTACTGTAATTGTTATCTCGAGTTATTCAATAGACATATCTGGTATAACCAAACAAATACTGTCCGATCACATGCATCACACATTCTGCACCACAAGCACACAACAATTACATGCATCAATTTAATCCAAGCCCTAACTACCTACAGGTACACTACCCCCATCTCCCTAACCTCAACACCCAACCCCTAACCCTTCATCAACAGTAAGCAATAGTACCCTCCCTCCCAAATCTCCAACCCCCCAATTCGAAGTTGAAATTGACACACACAAGTTACACAACTAATTAACTCACTTACCTGTGTACAATGCAAATAAGAAGTCTTCCACAGCTCACCACCCACACAACATGCACAGTGCTTGATGCCCTCAACCCCTGCACTCTCTTTCGATCCTGGACAAAAATGACATCTTCCATATACCAACACAAGCTCCCTTCCCTACCTTCCTTTTACAGCCCACCCACACCCACCTCTTCCTCCACCATTATCGACTTGTACAAGCTCAGAATATAGGTGAGTCTCCTTTGTGGGAGTCTTCTTTCACAAGCTATCAAACCCCAACTCTTTCTTCACCTGACTTTTCCCCCCATTTTGCAAAGAGTTCATTAAGGGCAGTTAAGTCTCTATGGGCAGACAAGAAATGACAGCCTCAAAAGTTGTTCTAGACCAAAACAACACCTCTAACCAAGAAGAGAACCGAACTGAAAAGTGTTAATTTAAACAACACCATTTGGTATATTTCCTTAAATTAAAAGCAAGAAACAGGCGAAACACAATCATTCAACTAGTAGAATTAAAACTAATCTGAACATGATTAAAACTATAAACTAAATATCAACTGTTAAAGAAATTATCACAACTACTAATGAACTTATAAACTCTAATTAACCAAGAGAAAAAGAACATAAAAAAGATTGCCGCAACCACTTAGAGCTAATGAGGAAAATGAAATCTTCAATGAGTGTCAATCATGACTATTCAACATCCACTATGAACCTAAAGGAATAATAAAAATCAAAACTTTGAATGAAATAATTTTGAAGGTGACAAAATTAAACTAAAATTGAAACTACAAAACTTGAATTGAAAATAGAACTAGAAAAATTGAAATAAAACTAAAAATAAAATAATCGCATGAAACTCAAATCAAAGAATTTCTAAAATTATAATAATCTCCAAAACTACTAGAAACTAAAGCTAGAATTGTGAGGGGGAGGAAATTGGTTCATTACAAAGCAACCAAGAACCCTTATTTATATTAGAGCTAAGCCCCCAACTTTCCTAATTACATTAAATTTCTTATTTTCCAAGTAATTTTTCCACCTTTTCTTATTTGCCCAACTTGTCAATGTCTAATTTCTCTATTGATTTAGAAAGGGACTCCACTATCATATTTCTTCAATTCATTCACAGCTTCAATCCTGAACTTTCTGATTTTCATGTGCTAATCATCGTATGATCTACTGGATTTGACTTAGTGCATTACAGGAAAGTTTGGAGTTGACTTCGAACATGGGGACAAAATGAGGATCGGATTAGACTTGCACAAGAGTTGGGTTGCCATGCTAGTTAGTAAAAAATCATCGATTCAACCTTCAATTGCTAAGCCTTTTCCTCATCCGCTTAGCACCTATAAAACTACATAAAATTTTATTAAAACATAGAATATGCTCGAGGATCACTAAAATCAAGGTGAATAGAGGTATAATATTTAGCACTTTTGGTGACTAAATAAATACCCTCCATTAAGATTTTGTTCATCCTTAAGTAAAAGAAAATAAAAGAAACTACACATAAGAGACCTAACTCACTTTCGTAGGTATCACAATTGCCCTTAGCATGTGCAACAAACCCTAAAACCCCTAAGGCTCCCCCTACTGAACCAGTATGGTCTCGTGAATGTTTGAAGAAGATGTATCTACAAAATCTTTGAAGAAGAAAAGAGAAACAAAAAGAAAAATTGAAATTTTTTTTCAACTTTCAAATATAATCAAATATTTTGTGTAATAAACCCTTTCAACGATGCACATTTGATGAATAAATCACCCTGCAACTTAAATATCAAATTATACACATGCACAATGTACATATCAGGGCTCTTAGTCCTCAAGGATCACCCCCACCTACCAATTTCTCACCTCACAGATCATCAAAATAGTGAGTTCATCCCATTATACAGTGTGCAAGTATACCATCATTTTAAAAGTTAAGCTTACCAAGGTTTTACTCAGTTGCACTTGACTACTTTATTGACTCATTGATATGGGAAGCAAGCTTTCCCAGTAGTAGTACGTCAAATGGTACCACCCAGTAATACATGTGTCAAAGGGTTACTTGCCATTTCTGACTTTACAACTTTTTATTTTGATTTTTCCTCGGTTTTTCAAGTTTTTTTTCAATTTTTTTGGCTACATAAAAAAGACGGTAAGCAAATTGAGCCATAAAAGTCTAAGATCTTAAGTTAATGGTGATATGCCGACAAGGGTTGGACTCAACATAATAATGGAATAACAGGGTTAGAACCGGGGTAAGAAGTGACATACTTTGAGCAAAGCTGTATCACGTACACAATTGTTATGCACAACCAATGCCAAGTCATAAGTAGTCAAAGTCAATCAAGATAGTACAACTCCTAAAATCGCACAAAAATAGAAACTTTTTTCGGTTTTTTTTGGGGAAAAATCTTCTCTTTTTTTTTCAAAAATGTTTCAGGCATGGCTTTTTCTCCCCTATGTCAAGATCACACAATGTTTGAGGCATGGGTTTCTCTCCCCTACATCAAGATCACACAATGTTCGTGTTGTGGGAAATAAGCAAGAACACAAAATAAAAGAAATACAAAATTAAAAGACAAGAAATACACATTACATAGGAGATAGAACAATAGTACCATGTCAGGTGCAGAATTACACCTAAGCTATAGCCTCCTAAAATTTATTTAGACATAGGCTCATGGAGCATAGCTACTTAAATCATAGCTCATTATTAAACATAGTCACTCATCAAACTTACAAGAAAAACTCTCAATAACAATGAAACAATAAAAATGTGAGAGTTAAAGCCAAACATATACGATTAATGTAGCATAATTAGGGGCTTGCTCTAACTTATCAAATCATTCGGCCCAGCCTTGTAACAGATAGACATACTCACAACAAGCCAACAAATTGGTCACCGTCCAAGCAAGTTGAACATCATGAACAAGCTGTCTAGGCATGTCAATGGATGCTAAGTCCAAAAGTCTCTTAATCTTGGCACGTGTAAGTATCAGTCCAAATCAGCAGTCATTGGCAAAAAAAGTCTTAAACTTTAAAAATTCAGACTTGAATGGCTCAAAGATGAGCACCTATAACATGGTCAAAAGAAAAGCATTCATATTCAACACAGATATCCACATTCAGACTCTCATTGACATCAAACCCACATGAAAAAGACTCATACTCCATAGAGAATGATCATTGTTAAATTCTAAATTAGTGGGCTCAACCACCCCTTCACATGACTTCTATATGCAAATATCTTTTGGTTGTTTAAAGTCATAAAGCTCATCGAATCACTAGCACTTTCAAACTCTTCAGTCTCCTCAAATTCACAAGAGTAATTAAAAGGGGTAGGTGGGTCAGTAGAAACTAGGACATCTATAGTGATATCCCAACGTGTGCTTGTTTAGGGTCCAAAGTCATGGGATAGAGACATAAGAAGGTCATTCTCTTACTCTAGGTTAGACATAGGCATATCATCAAGCAAGTGGGCTCTAGATTAGACTAAAGGCTCAAAACCACCATAAAACTGACTATAGGTTGAAGAGATCCTAAACTAGAGTCAGACTCATGCAAATTATTGTCCTGCCTGCTCTGATTAAAATAGTCAGAATATTAAGCAATTCTCTCCTTCATGATCTCTATCATTTTACCTATCAATTCATGTATCATCTTTCTAAGATTTGCACTTGTAGTATCAACATACTCATGATAAGGAATTAGAAACATTATGATCAACGGACTTATAATAATCGCACCAAAAAGGAATCACAGAAGTGTGAGATCGGTGATCATATATAAGAGTTCCCTACAGTGATTTCGGTGGTGAGGAATGACATGAAAAGCGCACTCGCTATGAGTCAGGTATCTTAATGTCAGTCTAGCAAGTTCAAACCCATAAGTATCCTAAGCTAAATTTTCGAAGAAGTCCCAAACCTTATCTAGATTCTGGACAATAATCCTAGTAATCCTCCAAGGTACATGGACTCAACATAACCTTTAAATTCCGTATTCAAACCCACAACATGAATGGAAAATTTCCCACTTTTCAAAATTTTGATGCAATTGAGCACGATAATCATTAAGTCTCGATAAATAGCTCCAGAAAGGTTCATGCTCAAATTGTGGTAAATGCAAAACTGGCATTCTTTGATTTTTTTTGGGGGTTTTTTTTCAATTTTTGTTTTTAACAAAAAAACATAAAAGAAAGAAAAAAAATGACAAACAAACACCCAAAAGAAAAATAAATAGCAGATTTAAGAAAACTACAAAGTCAAAATTATATATACACTCAAAATCCAACAAAAATTAAACATAACATGCACAATTTTTTTCCTTATTTTTTTAGACCTAGAATAATGCATCAAAATTTAAATAGAAAATTATTTTCAAAAATTGTAGAAAATTTGAAACTTCCACGAAAATGCTCTTAGACTCTAAAAATCCCTAGTAAACTACTAAAATATCAGAAAAGCAAAATACGCACTGAATTAGCATAACAATTCAAAACAGAAACCTAAAAATAGAAAATGCATGCATTGATTGCACTTATTTTTTCAATTTTGGTCGCGCTTGCATTGTTCACACCTATGGTGTTCTATTCTAATTTTACATTAGACAAAAAATTCAACTACGAAAACTAATAGAAGAAGGAATTAGCTAAAAAAAAACTCAAACTATAAATTCTAACACAGAAACAAGAACACATGAAATCTAGACTAAAAACAATTAAAACTAAACAAGCCCTCACTAAAAATAAAAACCAAAAACACATTATGAGGACTCAATCAACTAACTCTAGACTCAATTTGCAACCTAATTTCATGAAATCCATCCCCCGCAGTGACGCCAAAAACTAGTTATGCTCTAAAGGAGGTATAGTAATACTGCAAGCATATAGTTGTCAGCCGTAGTACTTAAGCGTCGAATCCATAGGGACGAGGTCAAATCTTGGCCTCTTCAAGCAAAACTAACACATATTAATTAAATTAAAAGCAAGAAACAAGCAAAATAGAATCATTCGACTAATAGAATTGAAACTGATCTGAACATGATTAAAACTGTAAACTAAGCATCAACTGTTAAAGAAATTATCATGACTACTAATAAAATTATAAATTCTAGTTAACCAAGAGACGAAGGAGAGGAAGAGATTACCGCAACCGCTTAAAGCCAATGAGGAAAATGAAATCTTCAATGAGTGCTAATCACGAGTGTTCAACATCCACTATGAACCCAAACAAAAAATAAAAATCAAAACTTTAAATACAATAATTTTGGAGGTGACAAAAATTAAATTAATAACAACCATCATCATGAAGAAGAGATCGACACCGTCAATTAGACAACAAGGTGCTTGGTAGACAAGATATCTCAAACTGAAACCCGATTGAGGCTAAACTTAATGTATAGTAGAAACTCATAAATGACTTCGCCAAAAAGCAACATGAACATGAATTTGAAAATGATAGCGAGGATGATGTATGGTCCATCCATTCAGTTCATAAGGTGAATCCATCACCAATGGATCAAAGAATTAAGAAATTAGAGTAGCTTCTAAGGTGCTCTTAAGTATTTTAAAACCAATTCATAGACCCCATCCTTTTCACACTTATATCAAAAAGGAAGTTGCCTGTCAGGTTTTCCCTTTTCAAAAACTTGAAGTTTATAGGGTCGGGTAACCCTTCATCTTATTTGAGAAATTTTCTTTAGATTATGAGCTTAAAGGATGTAGACAAGGCCCTCTTTCCACAAGTATTTCCTCTTATTTTAGGAAAGATAATGACTCGTTGGTTCAATTCCTTTGACCCATAAAAGGTTAGCACTTAGGATAATGTAATAAAAGAATTCCCATCGCAATATTCTTACAACATGAAATTGTCTACCACACTTTTTGACTTGGAATTGCTAAAAAGAGATGAAAAATAAAGCTTTCCAAACTCAAAGCTCGATGGATGGCAAAAAAGCCTCTTTTGTCTTAAATCATCTAGACGAAACATCCTAAGTTCGTATAAATGTAAAACACTTGAGGCCAAATTATAATTAACACCTCAAATTCCGCCTTTCAAACATATTTATTTAACTGCTTGTGTAATAGTCAAAGTTTTTAATTTCAAGTTATCCATTTGGATTAATAATTTTATAAGCTATGTTTTATTATGTTAACTACATTAAACTAATCTTGTGTGCTAGTTAAGTATAATTAATTTATGTGAACTAGTTTTATAAATTTTCTTGATTTATTACGTGATTATGAGAAATTAGTGGGACACTTAAAAATTAGGCCGAGGTGTGATCATGCAGGATTCGCAAGTTAGGTGGGGTATTTGAGGTCGGAATTAATCAGGCTTAGCATACTTAGGCCTCAATCCATTTTGAGTTTAATAAGTTAAAAAAAGGAAAAAGGGTGAATAAACCCACCTTTTACTTGGCAGTCAGAGAAAGGAGTGGGGGCTTGCTTTCTTTTAGGCACAGCGCGAAGAGAGACAAAAGGGAGAAAGGGAGAAAGAGGTCAAGAGGAGTGGAACCATGGTAGCAGTGGCGGGCACGTGTCGAGAATGGCCGACCATTTGGCACTGGGAAGGAGGTGGATGACGAGTCTGTAAGGCATCTGCACAGAGGGGGACTTGAATTTGGGCCCGAAATAGCACTAAAGAAGGAGAAGACTAAGGGCAGAACTGTGGTAGAAGCAGAGCTAGGAAGGAGGAAAACAAAGAGGGGAGTAGTAAAGAGACTAAAACCAATTCAATTAATCTAAACAAACCTTAGAATTGGGTCCATACCCTTAACATTGAGGTGGGTAGTTCTCTAATCCTAACCTAATATTAATTTTGAATTGCTTGAATCTAGCCATGTAGTTTTGATTGATTATGGCAAGATTTGGGTTTGGTATGTGTTTATATTTACAATTTGATTAAGGATAAAGAGTTGGAATTCATTCATGGTGGCATTGAGGTGAAGTGATGAGTGTACTTAAATGATTATGAATTTGAGATTAATTTAGGGTGGTGTTATAATGAGGGAGATTGGGGAGCTAAAAAATTAGAATTGCTATAATTGTTGCCTTTCCTTTTGATAATGTTATGATGTGAATTCTTGCGTGCTCAACCTAGGTTGGTTAGTTGGTAGCACCCTAATGATCTTGTTGGCCCATAAGTTAACACCTGCGAACCTTGTTGGGTTTTGTTTTTGAGTGCATAACAAAAGAGGATAGAACTGAAAGTTGGGGGAGATACTACTACCGATTCAGTAGCCGGTCCACCCCTGGGCCGGTCTATGAGCGATGCAATAGCTCATCCACCTTAGCCTGGCCTGGTTTATTGAATTACATGTGCGGTATGTCTGTTGTATTTATGACCAATGTCCTTGAGCGGTTTTAGGGCTGCCTAATGCTCTAAAATCTACCCTTGGCTCTATGGTCTCCCAGGTAATGTACATAAGGTATGTAAATCAATGTAACTAGTGGTTCAGGCTTAATCTCCCTTTATTAGCTCATATGTGTGATGATATAGGTGACACTGTCCTGAATTACAGTCCTAGTTGTCCATGGTTGCCTGTGAGTTAGAACCCCAAGTGAAATGACACCACAACACTAGATTCAATATATGTGAGTTGATTTAAAAATTGCCACTCAACCTTAGGGCTCGGGTTAGTGAGTCACCCAAACTGGTTATGGTGATTTTATAAGCATTATTATGCACCCACATTGAACTAACAAGTTTAAGCAAACCTGGAAGGCACCTGCTCGACTAATGGGCTTAAGCTTTTGTTTCCAAATAAGTAGGCCTAACCTTTAGTGGTTCTCAAAACTTGTAATTCCTGAAAATGAGTTTAAGCACCTTTAATATGAACTGGATAGTTTTGTGGTTGACCTATAACTTATAAGTTGCTGACCAACCTTCCTATTAAAACAAAAGGTTGATACATTTTTCACAAGTCAGTTTTTAACATAACTAAGGCGTTATTAGCTTTTCTAAGATTGAAAATGCTACTATCTTAATATTTGAGATTGTTTATCTTAGTTTTAATGACCTCATGGTTGTTTTAGGAAAAGTACCATTTTATGAGAATATTGAGTCAAATGGTACTAGTTTTTCTTGTAAGTGACACTTATTGATTTGAGGTTCATTTTAGTGAGCATAATCTTTTCTTACATGTTTGAAAAAGTGAATTTTAATTGAGAAGTTTTGGGGCAGGCGGATAGTGCTATTGTAAAGGACTCGATCTTGGGAGTAGACATGAGGCTCGGTCTCTGAAGTAGTCCTTAAGATCTTGATAGGAATTCTAGCCGTTACTATCTTGACGAGGATAGGAGTTCATTGACTTTAGGAGGCCCTAAGGATACAAAAAGTCGTGAGTTATATTACTCACTTAGTGAGTAACGTGTGAATCCTATGCCTTGAAAGTGATTTTATTACTTGTTATGTGCTAAAAACTTCTCATTTATGAAATGTGCCACTAAAAAGATTTGGGAAGTACGCATACTATTTGGAATGAACTCTTATTGAATTGTAATCCACTTTCTTCATAAACAAATTGCTGTATAATTATTTAACTTGGTTTAAGTGAAGCTTCTTGCACTTTGTGCGTATTTTGCTCTTTTTACAAAAAAATTCAAGTTGGTAGCTTTTAAAGCAATCCCTTGTTGCTAAATGTTGAGCCAAGACCTGAATAGTGAACCATCCCCAGTGTTTAGACAAAGTGACGGATTGCTTGACATTGGATCCTTATATACTTAATATGTTTATATAAAATACCATTTCGTGTGACTGCTACACATGGTATTGTACGAAACTATTTTTTTTTTAGGATTACGGATTATTCACTGAGTATCTGGTAGCTCACCCTTTCTCTCTTTCCCTTTTCCCACTAGGTTCTTAAAATGACATGTGTTTCTTAGATTGATTCCTCTTAGCTTCTTGGTTAATAAGTGTTAGGGGAATTATAATTAGATTCATATGTTTAATGGTGTAATGTGATGTATTCATATGTTCTTGAGCATATGTAAGTTAAATACATTGGTTCATGCATTTCACATTATCTAGAAGTTAATCTAAATGGCCATGTGGGCCAAACATCCAGATAGATAGCCATTTATTAAATTAGAATCGAGTTGTTTCCAGGATGTAAACCCAGTGCTATGGTGTGTGATCTATTGAGTTGTACCTCTCATTTCTTTCTTTTGTTTTACTCCGGGCATGTGACCCATAGAGTTGTGGTCTCTAGCATGTAGCTGTTGAGTTTATTGGATATAACTTTAATGTTTTAATTGTTACAGCTACTTAATGTAGGGCTATGAACCTAAAACACAATCCATTTTTAAGCGGAATTCTGTCCGATTCATTCTAAAATTTTTGAAATCACTAATACTTCTAGGCTTAGGGGTAGGAGTGTTACAGTATGATGCCAACATGTTAGTAGAGGATGAATTACGAAGGAGCCTAAAGAACTTTTACCAAAGTAATAAAGGCTCTTTTAAAGACAAGAAAACAACTTTTAGCTCCAATATCAAAATAGTAAATAAGGTTAACATGCTAAAGGCTTCAAGATCCCTTTGCAATTATCGAGTCTTCATCTTGCTCGGAATGAAGCCCAGAGAACCCCTGAAAAGACATGAAAGCTAGGGACTCCTCAAGTTCATTGGCTCCATGCTTGATGCTTCTGAAGAAAAAAAAAAAAAAAAGCACCAGGAATGACATTAATGCCTACAGGAATTACGGTGCGAGAAAGGGCACCCTACATACCGAAGCATAACATTGAAGCATGCAATAAAAGGCATGATAGACAATGGAAGCTTTCCCTTCCTAAATACTACAAAATCCAACTATTGTGCTAATCCATTAGGCTCTCTACTGGTGATCTTTACTAAAGAAGAAGAATTTGACCTATCCATTTTCATTAGGGACGAGGTCAACATAGTATGGGTTGATTACCAGGAGGACATATGGCCAACCCCTTTTATCCCTATTGAACCACTCAGGTTAAATGCGATAAATGATGTATCATGCTGGGAAAAAGGGAGAGGTCATGTTCACAGATATGAACAAGCTTAATGGCGTGTGGAGTGAAAAGGGTGGCATGAATGGGAATGGTACAAGAAGAACGGGGAAAATAGAAAAATCGGTAAACTGAAACGATTCATAGATATAGATTTCACCACCAAGAATTATCTTAGGGCCCTTGATCTGTAATTAGGATACAGATTTCACCACCTAAATTAGATTAAGGCTCACTTGAACACCACCTTACTTGACCTAAGCAAGGATAAGCAAGTAGAGAATTTGCAGTAATAGATACTAAGGAGTTAAACTCAACCTCAGATTTTAATTCAACAACAGTGTCTTACAAATTTGGTAGCCAGTGCATATATACACGGCCATAAGCTTTCCCTTCACATGAGAAACCATTAAAAGGCTACTTTATGCTTAGGAAAGTTCCTAAACTAGCTTAAGCATAGTAAACTTACAGAGCATTATGAATAATGAGCCTAGTATTATAACAAATTAATAACTAAACAAAAGTCTAAGCTCTTGTAATTAGGCAAGTTGATCTGTGTGCACATGGGAGAGAGACACAGTGGCAGCTTGCATGTCCTCTTTATGGCCAGCCAACCAAAACGCCCTTGGTGTCCTTGCCTTTGCTTGAAGTAAGGTGACACATCGCTTACTTAGCCTTTAAGGATGTTGACACATGTCCTGCCATGTGGCACACATGTGTGCCTGCTTAGGTGATTCACCAGCTTAGTAAGCACCCAAATAGGCAAGGTGGGGGTGTAAGAAAACCCAACTAGGAAGGTAAACTTAAGCTAGAAGCAAAATAGCACATAGGATCCGTTTTGCATGGTTCTTGGGGAGCTTATTTACCTTGCTTATTGGCAAGTCATGTGGCATTTCTTTGCATGAGGGGTAATCTTGAAGTTTATACAAACCCCCTCTATTAAGAAACCAAGCTTAGATCATGATTTAGATGCCTAAACAGCAAGTTTAATCATGCCGCGTAGATTAGGAGTAAACCGGGCAGGTTGCGGTTTTGGGCTGTTTTGGGACATTTGGGCTAGTTTTTCATGGGTTTTTGTTTCATGCTTTATTTCTAGACTTCCTAAAATAACTTATGAAAAATGAATTACATAATTTGAACATCATTTGGGCTATGAAATAACAAAAACAAAGCTGGGTATGTGCTCGGATGAACTGGCAGTTTTGACCTTCAAAACTGTTCTTGGCTTTTAGTGAGCAATTGATGTCCAATTTGAGTGATTCTTGATTCCATGGAAAGAGGACATCTTTGGGAACTACAATATGCAAAAATGTTGGACTTAAACCTCAAGAGGCATAAGTAATTTTATAAATGAAATCGGGTTGCTGCCCTGTTTTGTACCCAGGACATTCTGTTTGTGTTCCTTAGCAAATTATAGGTCTTTTCTTAGACTTTGTCTGCTACATCTGACTTACCTAAACTTATTTGAATGCCTAAAACATTTTACCTTGAGGGATCTCCATCATTCTCCCTTCGTTAAAAAGAATTTGCCTTCAAATTTGCTAGGTAATCACGGTCCAAGTGGGATCTTAACTCCTCTGGCTAAAATATAATCAACCACTTTAACAAGCCTTTTTTTGATGTTAAAGGCTTTCTACCCATGTTGAACATCAAGAATCCATTCCTTTTTTGATCTTAAAGGTGTTTGGAGAAATGGTTCTTGATAAGTAAGAAAAGGGCTAAAATGCTTATGGTTCTTTTGTGGTTTGCTTTCATGGAGTGTAGAAGGGAAAAAAGGTGCCAAGATGTTTTCCTTTTCCTCACTGAGGATCAATGAACATACCGTGATGTTCTTGTTTTGTTCATTCTCAATAGTTTCAAAACTCAACTTCAAATACTAAGGAGTTAAACTTAACTTTACATTTCAACAACACTGGGATACACGGCCTAGTACTGAGATGAACTGGCAGTTTTGATCTTCAAATTTGTTCTTGGCCTAAGTAAGGATAAGTAAGTAGAGAACTTGCAATAACAGCTACTGAGGAGTTAAACTCAACTTTTTAGATTTCAATTCAACTACACTATCTTACAAATCTAGCACCCTATATTTATACACACAGCCGTAAGCTTTCTCTTCACACTAGGAAACCATTAAAAGGTTACTTCATGCTTAGGAAAGGTCCTAAACTAGCTTACATAAAGTAAACTTACAAAGCAGCTCAATTGAACTAATTACAAATAATGAGCCTAGTATTACAACAAATTAATAACTAAATAAAAGTCTAATCTCTTGCAATTAGCCAAGCTAATCTGTGTGCACATGGGAGAGAGAAAAAGTAGCGGCTTGCATGTCCTCTTTACAGCCAGCTAACTAGAACGCCCTTGGTGTCCTTGCCTTTACTTGAAGTAAGGTGAGATGTCACTCGTTTAGCCTTTAAAGATGTTAACATGTGTCCTGCCACATGGCACACATGTGTGGCTGCTTAGGCGAGTCAATAGCTTAGTAAGCACTAAACTAGGCATGGTAGAGGTGTAGGAAAACCCAGCTAGGAAGGTAAACTTAAGCTAGAAGCAAAATAGCACATGAGAGCTATTTTACATGGTTTTTAGGGAGCTTGTTTACCTTGCTTAGTGGCACATTATGTGCCATTTATTTGAATGAGGGCAACCTTGAGGCGTGTACAAACCCTCTCTATTAGGAAACTAAGGTCAAATCATGGCTTAGATGCCTAAACAGCAAGTTTAATCAAACTGTGCAGATTAGCAGCTAAACCAGCAGGTTTCTATTTTGGGCTATTTTGGGAAGTTCGGCCTGGTTTTTCATGGGTTTTCTTTTCATGCTTTGTTTGTGGACTTCCTAAAATAACTTACAAAAAAAGAATTACATAATTTGGACATCGTTTAGGCCATGAAATAACAAAAACAAGACCCGGTATGTGCTGGGATGAACTGGCAGTTTTGACCTTTATAACTGCTGTTGGCTTTACATGAGCAATTGATGTCCAATTTGCATGATTCTTTATTTTATGGAAAGAGGACATCTTGAGGAGCCACAATATGTAAAAATGTTGGACTTAAACCTCAAGAAGGCATAAGTAATTTGATAAACAAATTCAGGCTGCTCCATTATTTTATTCCCGTGGCATTCTTTTTGTGTTCCTCCACAAAATATAGGTCTTTTCTCGGACTTTGGCTACTGAATGTGAGTTATCTAAACTTAATTGAATGCCTAAAATATGCTTCCTTGAGGGATCTCCATCACCCCTCCCTTGTTGAAAAGAATTTGCCCTCAAATTTGCTACACAATCACGGTCCAAGTGGGATCTCAACTCCTTGGGCTGAAATACAATGAACCCCTCAAATAAGCCTTTTTTGATGTTAAAGGCTTTGTCCTCATCTTGAACAGCAAGAATCTATTCCTTTTTTTGATCTTAAAGGTGTTTGGAGTAATGGTTCTTGATAAGTAAGAAAAGGGTTAAAATGCAAATGGTTCTTCTGTGGTTTGCTTTCATGGAGTATAGAAGGGAAAAAGGGTGCTAAGGTGTTTTCCTTTTCTCCACTGAGGATCAATAAACATACCTTGATGTTCTTATTTTGTTCATTCTCACCAGTTTGAAAACTCTACTTCAGATACTGAGGAGTTAAACTCAACTTTAAATTTTAACAACATCGGGATACACGGCCTAGTAGTGAGGTGAACTGGTAGCGTTGACCTTCAGAATTGTTCTCGACCTATGTAAGGATAAGCAAGTAGAGAATTTGTAGTAACAGATACTGATGAGTTAAATCAACTTCAGATTTCAATTCAGCAACACTGTGTTTCAAATCTAGCCACCTAGTACTTATATGCACGGCCCTAAGCTTTCCCTTCACACTAGGAAACCATTAGAAGGTTACTTTATGCTTAGGAGAGGTCCTAAACTAGCTTAAACAAAGTAAACTTACAAAGCATGCTTAATTGAACTAATTACAAATAATAAGCCTTGTATTACAACAAATTAATAACTAAACAAATGTCTAGGGTCTTGCAATTAGCCAAGCTGATCCGGGTGCACATGGGAGAGAGAAAAAGTGGCAGCTTTCGTGTCCACTTTACAGCCAACCAACCAGAATGCCCTTGGTGTCCTTGCCTTTGCATGAAGTAAGGTGACACGTCGCTTGCTTAGCCTTTAAGGATGCTGACATGTGTCCTGCCACATGGCGCATATGTGTGGCTGCTTAGGTGAGTCATCAAATTAGTAAGAACCCAAGTATGATAGGTGAAGGTGTACGAAAACCCAGCTTGGAAGGTAAACTGAACATAAAGGCAAAATAGCATGTAGGAGCCGTTTTACACGATTTTTGGGTAGCTTTTTTGCTTTACTTAGTGGTGAGTTATGCGGCATTTCTTTACATGAGGGGTAACCTTGAGGTGTATACAAACCCCCTCTATTAATAAACCAAGCTTATATCATGATTTAGAAGCCTAAATAGCAAGTTTAATCAAACTGCACTAATTAGGAGCTAAACCAGGCAAGTTTCTATTTTAGGCGATCATGGGACATTTGGGATGGTTTTTCATAGGTTTTCTTTTCATGCTTTGTTTCTGGACTTCTAAAATACCTTACAAAAAAAGGAATTACATAATTTGGATGACATTTAGGCTATGAAATAACAAAAACAAAATCAGGTATGTGCTAGGATGAACTGGCAGTTTTGACCTTTGGAATTTTTATTGGCTTTAAGTGAGCAATTGATGTCCAATTTGAGTGATTCTTGGTTCCATAGAAAGAAGACATCTTGGGGAAATGTAATATGCAAACCTGTTGGACTTAAACCTCAAGGAGGCATAAGTAATTTGATAAACAAAACTAGACTGCTTTACTATTTTGTACCCGGGACATTCTATTTGTCTTCCTTAGCAAAATATAGGTCTTTTCTTAGACTTTGGCTGCTAAATGTGACTTACCTAAACTTATTTGAATGTCTAAATCATTCTGCCTTGAGGGATCCCCATCATCCTCCCCTTGTTGAAAAGAATTTACCCTCAAATTTGATAGATAATCATGGTCCAAGTGGGATCTTAACTCCTCTGACTGAAATATAATCAACCCCTCAAACAAGCCTGTTTTGATCTTAAAGGCTTTGTACTCATCTTGAGCAGCAACAATCCATTCCTTTTTTGATCTTAAAGGTGTTCGGAGTAACGCTTCTTGATAAGTAAGAAAAGGGCTAAAATGCTAATGGTTCTTTTGTGGTTTCTTTTCATGGAGTATACAAGGGAAAAAAGGTGCTAAGGTGCTCTCCTTTTCTCCATTGAGCATTAATGAGGATACCTTGATATTCTGGTTTTGTTCATTCTCAACAGTTGAAAACTCAACTTTAGATACTGAGGAGTTAAACCCAACTTCAGATTTTAACAACACTGGGATACACAACCGAGTACTAAGATGAACTGACAGTGTTGACCTTTAGAATTGTAGTTGGCTGAAATAAGGATAATCAAGTACAGAATTTGCAATAACAGATACTGAGGAGTTAAACTTAACTTCATATTTCAATTCAACAACATTGTCTTACGAATTTAGCAACCTAGTGCTTGTGTACATGGCCCTATGCTTTCCCTTCACACTATGAAACCATTAGAAGGTTACTTCATGCTTAGGAAAGGTCCTAAACTAGCTTAAGCAAAGTAAACTGACAAGACATGCTTAATTGAACTAATTATAAATAATGGGCCTAGTATTACAATGAATTAACAGCTAAATAAAAGTCTAAGCTCTTGCAATTAGCCAAGCTGATCTGTGTGCACATGGGAGAGAGAAAACGTGGTGGCTTGCATGTCCACTTTAGGGCCAGCCAACTAGAATGCCCTTGGTGTCCTTGCCTTTGCTTGAAGGAAGGTGACATGTCGCTCGCTTCGTGTTTAAGGATGTTGAGATATGTGCTGCCATGTGGCACACATGTGTGGTTGCTTGGGTGAGTCACCAGCCTAGCAAGCATCCAAGTAGGCAAGTTAGATGTGCAAGAAAACCCAGCTAGGAAGGTAAACCTAAGCCAGAAGCAAAATAGCACGTAGGAGCTGTTTTACACGATTTTTGGGAGCTTGTTTACCTTGCTTAGTGGCGAGTTATGTGGCATTTCGTTGCATGAGGGGTAGCCTTGAGGTGTGTAAAAAACCTCTCTATTAAAAAAATAAATCATAATTTAGATGCACTAAACAGCATGTTTACTCAACCCGTGCAGATTAGGAGCTAAACCGACAGGTTTTTGCTTTGGACTGTTTGGGCTGTTTTTCGTGGGTTTTGTTTTCATTCCTTGTTTATGGACTTCCTATAATAATTTATGAAAAAATAATTACGTAATTTGGACATTGTTTGGGCTATGAAATGAAAAAAACAAAACCAAGTATGTGCTGGGATGAACTGGCAGTTTTGATGTTCAGAATTGTTCTTAGCATTGAGTGAGCAATTGATGCCCAATTTGAGTGATTCTTGATCCCATGGAAAGAGGACACCTTGGGGAACCACAATATGCAAAAACATTGGACTTAACCTTAGGAAGACATAAGTAATTTCATAAACAAAACCGAGTTGCTGCATTATTTTGTACCCGGGACATTCTATTTGTGTTCCTCCGCAAAACATAGGCATTTTCTTGGACTTTGGGCGCTGAATATGACTTACTAAACTTATTTGAATGCATAAAATGTTATATCGTGAGGGATCTCTATCATCCTTCCCTGGGTGAAAAGAATTTGCCCTCAAATTTGCTAGATAATCATGATCCAAGTGCGATCTTAACTCCTCTGGCTGAAATACAGTAAACACCTCAAACAACCCTTTTTTGATGTTAAAGGCTTTGTACTCATCTTCAACAGGAAGAATCCATTCTTTTTCGATCTTAAAGGTGTTTGGAGTAATGATTCTTGATAAGCAAGAAAAGGGTTGAAATGCTGATGGTTCTTTTGTGGTTTGCTTTCACGGAGTATAGAAGGGAAAAAGGGTGCTAAGGTATTTTCCTTTTCTCCACCAAGGATCAATGAACATACATTGATGTTCTTGTTTTTTGCATTCTCAACAGTTTGAAAACCCAACTTCAAATACTGAGGAGTTAAACTTAACTTCAGATTTCAATAACACTGGGATATACGGTGTGGTACAGAGATGAGCTGGCAGTTTTGGCCTTCAAAATTGTTCTTGGCCTAAGTAAGGATAAGCAAGTATAGATTTGCAGTAACAACTACTGAGGAGTTAAACTCAACTTCAAATTTTAATTCAACTGCACTGTCTTACAAATTTGGCAGCCTAGTACTTATATACACAGCCCTAAGCTTTCTCTTCACACTAAGAAACCATTAAAAGGTTACTTCATGCTTAAGAAAGGTCTTAAACTAGCCTAAGCAACGTAAACTTACAGAGCATGCTTAATTGAACTAATTACAAATAATTAGCCTAGTATTATAACATATTAATAACTAAATAAAAGTCCAAGCTCTTATAATTTGCCAAGCTGATATGTGTGCACATGGTAGAGAGAAAAAGTGACGGCTTGCATGTCCACTTTACGGCCAGCCAACCAGAACGCCCTTGGTGTTCTTGCCTTTGCTTGAAGCAAGGTGACACGTCGCTCGCTTACCCTTTAAGGATGTTGACATGTGTCCTGCCACATGGCACACATACATGGCTGCTTACATGAGACACCAACTTAGTAAGCACCCTAGTAGGCAAGGTGGAGGTGTAAGAAAACCTAGCTAGGAAGGTAAACCTAAGCCAAAAGCAAAATAGCACATGGGAGCCATTTTACATGGTTTTTGGGGAGCTTGTTTACCTTGCTTGATGGCAAGTTATGCGGCATTTATTTGAATGAGCGGTAACCTTGAGGTATGTACAAACCCTCTCTATTAAGAAACTAAGCTTAAATCATGATTCAGATGCCTAAGCGGCAATTTTAATCAAACCGTGCAAATTAGGAGCTGAACCGACAGGTTTTTGTTTTGGGAAGTTTGGGAATGTTTTTCGTGGGTTTTCTTTTCATGCTTTGTTTGTGGACTTCCTAAAATAACTTACAAAAAAAAGACTTACATAATTTAGACATCGTTTGGGCTATGAAATAACAAAAAGAAAACCGGGTATGTGCTGGGATGAACTGGTAGTTTTGACCTTCAGAATTGTTCAGGGCGTTGAGTGAGAAATTGATGTCTAATTTGCGAGATTCTTAATTCCATGGAAAGAGGACATCTTGGGGAACCACAATATGCAAAAATTTTGGACTTAAACCTTAGGAAGGCATAAGTAATTTGATAAACAAGACCAGACTACTGCTCTATTTTGTACCCGGGACATTTTGTTTATGTTCCTTTGCAAAATATAGGCCTTTCCTTGGACTTTGGCTATTGAATATGACTTACCTAAACTTATTTGAATGCCTAAAATATTCTGCCTTGGGGGATCTCCATCATCTTTCCCTTGCTGAAAAGAATTTGCCCTCAAATTTGCTAGATAATCACGGTCCAAGTGGGATCTTAATTCCTCTGGCTGAAATATAATCATCCCCTCAAACAAGCCTTTTTTGATCTTAAAGGCTTTGCACTCATCTTGAACAGCAAGAATCCTTTCCTTTTTTTATCGTAAAGGTGTTTGGAATAATAGTTCTTTATAAGTAAGAAAAGCGCTGAAATGCTTATGGTTCTTTTATAGTTTGCTTTCCTGGAGTAGAGAAGGGAAAATAGGTGATAAGGTGTTCTCCTTTGTCCACTGAGGATCAACGAACATACCTTCATATTCTAGTTTTGTTCATTCTCAACAGTTTGAAAAACTCAACTTCAGATACTGAGGACTTAAACTCAACTTCAGATTTCAACAACACTGGGAAACATAGCCTATTACTGAGGTGAACTGGCAGTGCTAACCTTTGGAATTATTCTTGGCCGAAATAAGGATAATCAAGTACAGAATTTTTAGTAACAGATACTAAGGAGTTAAACTCAATTTCAGATTTCAATTCAATAACACTATCTTACAAATTTGGCAACCTAGTACTTAATACACGGCCCTAAGCTTTCCCTTCATATTAGAAAGCCATTAGAAGGTTCTTCATGCTTCGGAAAGGTCCTAAACTAGATTAAGAAAAGTAAACTTACAAAGTATACTTAATTGAACTAATTACAAATAAGGAGCCTAGTATTACAACAAATTAATAACTAAATAAAAGTATAAGCTCTTGTAATTGGCCAAGCTGATCTGTGTGCACATGGGAGAGAGAAAGAGTGGTGGCTTGCATGTCCACTTTACGGCCAGCCAACCAGAATGCCCTTGGTGTCCTTGCCTTTGCTTGAAGGAAGGTGTCACGTTGCTCGCTTCGCCTTTAAGGATGTTGACACATGTCCTGCCACATGGCACACATGTGTGGCTACTTAGGTGAGTCACCCGCTTATTAAGCACTGATGTAGGCAAGGTAGAGGTGTAAGAAAACCCAGCTAGGAATGCAAGCTTGAGCTAGAAGCAAAATAGCACATCAGAGCCATTTTACACAATTTTTGGGAGCTTGTTTACCTTGCTTAATGGTGAGTTATATGGCATTCCTTTGCATGAGGTGTAACTTTGCAGTGTGTAAAAACCCTCTCTATTAAGAAACCAAGCTTAAATCATGATTTAGATGCACTAAACAGCAGGTTTAATTAAACCATGTATATTAGGAGCCAAACTGGCAGATTTTGATTTTGGGCTGTTTTGGGAAGTTTGGACTTGTTTTTTGTGGGTTTTCTTTCCATGCTTTGTTTGTGGATCCTAAAATAAATTACCAAAAAAGAATTATATAATTTTGACATTGTTTGGGCTATGAAATACCAAAAGCAAAACCGGGTATATGCCGGGATGAACTGCCAGTTTTGACCTAAAGAATTGTTCTTGGCCTTGAGTGAGCAATTGATGTCCAATTTGAGTGATCTTGATTCCATGAAAAGTGGACATTTTGGGGAACCACAATATGCAAAAATGTTGGACTTAAACCTCAAGAAGGCAAAAGTAATTTGATAAAAAAAATCAGGTTGCTGCACTATTTCGTACCCAGGATATTCTGTTTGTGTTTGGACTTTGGCTGCTGAATGCGACTTACCTAAACATATTTGAATGGCTAAAATATTCTGCCTTAAGGGATCTCCATCATCCTCCCCTTGTTGAAAAGAATTCACCGCCAAATTTGCTAGATAATTAGGGTCCAAGTGGGATCTTAACTCCTCTGGCTGAAATACAATTAACCCCTCAAACAAGGCTTTTTTGATGTTAAAAGCTTTGCACTCATCTTGAACGGCAAGAATCCCTTCCTTTTTTGATCTTAAAGGTGTTTGGAGTAATGGTTCTTGATAAGTAAGAAAAGGGTTGAAATGCTGATGGTTCTTTTGTGGTTAGCTTTCATGGAGTATAGAAGGGAAAAAGGGTGCTAAGGTGTTTTCCTTTTCTCCACTGAGGATCAATGAACATACCTTGATGTTCTTGCTCTGTTCATTCTCAACAGTTTGAAAACTCAACTTCAGATACTAAGGAGTTAAACTTAACTATAGATTTTAACAACACTGGGATACATGACCTACTACTAAGATGAACTGGCACTCTTGACCTTCAGAATTGTTCTTGGCCTAAGTGAGGATGAGCAAGTAGAGAATTTGCAGTAACAGATACTGAGGAGTTAAACTCCACTTTAGATTTCAATTCGATAATACTGTCTGACAAATTTGGTAACCTACTACTTGTACACACGACCCTAAGCCTTCCCTTCTTTGTAGGAAACCATTAGAAGGTTATTTTATGCTTAGGAAAGGTCCTAAACTAGCTTAAGAAAAGTAAACTTACAAAGCATGCTTAATTGAACTAATTATAAATAATAAGCCTAGTATTACAACAAATTAATAACTAAATAAAAGCCCAGGCTCTTACAATTAGCCAAGCTCATATGTGTGCACATGGGAGAGAGAAAAAGTGGTGGCTTGCTTGTCCACTTGACGGGCAGCCAACTAGAATGCCCTTAGTGACCTTGCCTTTGCTTGAAGTAAGGCGACACGTCGCTTGCTTAGGCTTTAAGGATGTTGACATGTGTCCTGCCACATGGCACACATGTGTGTCTGCTTAGGTGAGTCATCAGCTTAGTAAGCACCTAAGTAGGCAAGGTGGAGGTGTAAGAAAACCCAGCCTGGGAGGTAAACTTAAGCTCGAAGCAAAATAGCACAAGGGAGCCATTTTACATAGTTTTTAGGCAGCCTGTTTACCTTACTTAGTGGTGAGTTATGTGGCATTTCTTTGCATGAGGCATAACCGTGAGGTGTGCACAAACCCCCTCTATTAATAAATTGAGCTTAAATCATGATTTAGAAGCCTAAATAGCAAGTTTAATCAAACCGCACACATTAGGAGCTAAACCAGGCAGGTTTTTGTTTTTGGCCATTTTGGGACATTTGGGCTGTTTTCTATTGGTTTTCTTTTCATGCATTGTTTCTGGACTTCCTAAAATAACTTACAAAAAAAATTTACATAATTTGGAGATCGTTTGGTCTATCAAATAACAAAAATAATACCGGGTATGTGCTAGGATGAACTGGTAGTTTTGCCCTTTGGAATTGTTATTTGTTTTGGGTGACCAATTGATGTCCAATTTGAGTGATTCTTGATTCCATGGAAAGAAGACATCTTGAGGAAGCACAATATGCAAAACTATTGGACTTACACCTCAAGGAGGCATGAGTAATTTAATAAACAAAACTAGGATGCTCCACTGTTTTGTGCCAGGGACATTTTGCTTGTGTTCCTTAGTATAATATAGGTCTTTTCTTGGCTTTTGGCTGCTGAATGTGACTTTTCTAAACTTATTTAAATGCCTTAAACATTCTGCCCTGAGGGATCTCCATAATCCTCCCCTTGTTGAAAAGAATTTGTCCTCAAATTTGCTAGATTAGTCCAAGTGGGATCTTAACTCCTCTGGCTGAAATATAATCAACCCCTCAATTTTGATCTTAAGGGCTTTGTTCTCATCTTGAACAGCAAGAATCCATTCCTTTTTTGATCTTAAAGTTATTTGGAGTAATGGTTCTTGATAAGTAAGAAAAGGGCTGAAATGCTAATGGTTCTTTTGTCGTTTGCTTTCATGGAGTATAGAAGGAAAAAAGGTGCTAAGGTGTTCTCCTTTTCTCCACTGAGGATCAACGAACATACCTTGATATTCTTGTTTTGTTCATTCTCAACAGTTTGAAAACTCAACTTTACATACTGAGGAGTTAAATTCAACTTTAGATTTCAACAACACTAGGATACACAACCTAATACTGAGATGAACAGGCAGCGTTGACCTTCAGAATTGTTCTTGGTTGAAGTAAGGATAATCAAGTACAGAATTCGTAGTAACAGATACGGAGGAGTTAAACTCAACTTTAGATTTCAATTCAATAACACTATCTTACAAATTTGGCAGCCTAGTACTTATATACACGGCCCTAAGCTTTCCCTTCACACTAGGAAACCATTAGGAGGTTACCTCATGCTTAGGAAAGGTCCTAAACTAGCTTAAGCAATGTAGACTTACAAAGCATGCTTAATTGAACTAATTAAAAATAATGAGTCGAGTATTACAACAAATTAATAACTAAATAAAAATCTAAGCACTCGTAATTAGCAAAGCTAATTTGTGTGCACATGGGAGAGAGAAAAAGTGGCGGCTTGCATGTCCACTTTACGGCCAGCCAACCAGAATGCCCTTGTGTCCTTGCCTTTGCTTGAAGGAAGGTGACACGTCGCTCACTTCACCTTTAAGGATGTTGACACAGGTCCTGCCATGTGGCACAATGTGTGGCTACTTAGGTGAGTCACCAGCTTAGTAAGAACCAAAGTAGGCAAGGTGGAGGTGTAAGGAAACCTAGCTAGGAAGGTAAACTTAAGCTAGAAGCAAAATAGCACATGGCAGCCGTTTTACACGGTTTTTGGGCAGCTTGTTTACCTTGCTTGGTGGTGAGTCATCTGGCGTGCCTTTCCATGAAGGGTAACCTTGAGGTGTGTACAAACCCTCTTTATTAAAAAAACAAGCTTAAATAATGATTTACATACCTAAACAGCAATTTTAATCAAACCACGTAGATTAGGAGCTAAACCGGGCATGTTTCTATTTGGGCTGTCTTGGAACATTTTGGCTGGTTTTTTGTGGGTTTTCTTTTTGTGCTTTGTTTCTGAACTTCCTGAAATAACTTATAAATAAAGAATTACATAATTTGGACATTGTTTGGGCTATGAAATAACAAAAACAAAACCGGGTATGTGCTGGGATGAACTAGCAGTTTTGACCTTCAGAATTGTTCTTGGCTTTAAGTGAGCAATTGATGTCCAATTTGAGTGATTCTTAATTCCATGGAATGAGAACATCTTGGGGGACCACAATAGGCTAAAATGTTGGACTTAAAGCTCAAGAGGGATAAGTAATTTGATAAACGAAATAGGGCTACTGCACTATTTTATACCTAGGGCATTCTGGTCGTGTTCCTTAGCAAAATATAGGTTTTTTCTTGGACTTTACTGTTGAATGTGACTTACCTAAACTCATTTGAATGCCTAAAACATTCTACCTTGAGCGATCTCTATCATCCTCCCTTTGTTGAAAAGAATTTATTCTCGAATTTGCTAGATAATCATGGTCCAAGTAGGATCTTAACTCCTCCAGCTGAAATATAATCAACCTCTCAAACAAGCCATTTTTGATCTTAAAGGCATTGTACTCATCTTAAACAGCAAGAAGACATCCCTTTTTTATCATAAAGGTGTTTGGAATAATGGTTCTTGATAAGTAAGAAAAGGTCGGAAATGCTTATGGTTCTTTTGTAGTTATCTTTCATGGAGTATAGGAGGGAAAAAAGGTGCTAAGGTGTTCTCCTTTTCTCCACTGAGGATCAACGAGCATACCTTGATGTTCTTGTTTTGTTCATTCTCAACAGTTTGAAAACTCAACTTCAGATACTGAGGAGTTAAACTTAACTTCAGATCTCAACAACATTGGGATACACGGCCAAGTGCTGAGATGAACTAGCAGTTTGGGCCATCAAAATTATTCTTGGCCTAAGTAAGGATAAGCAAGTAGAGAATTTGCACTAACGGATGTTGAGGAGTTAAACTCAACTTCATATTTTAATTCAACAACACTGTCTTTCAAATTTGATAGCCTAGTACTTACATACACGACCCTAAGCTTTCCCTTCACACTAGGAAACCATTAAAAGGTTACTTTATGCTTAGGGAAGGTCCTGAACTAGCTCAAGAAATGTAAACTTAAGAAGCATGCTTAATTGAACTAATTACAAACAATAAGCCTAGTATACAACAAATTAATAACTAAATAAAAGTCTAAGCACTTCTAATTAGCCATGCTGATCTGTGTGCACATACGAGAGAGAAAAAGTGGTGGCTTGCATGTCCACTTGGCAGAAAGCTAACCAGAATGCCCTTGGTATCCTTGCCTTTGCTTAGAGTAAGGTGACACATTGCTTGCTTAGCCTTTAAGGATTTTGACACGGGTCCTGCCATATGCCACACATGTGCGGTAGATGAGGTTAGTCATCCGCTTAGTAAACACCCATGTACACAAGGTGGAGGTGTAAGAAAACCCAACTTGAAAGGTAAACTTAAGCTAGAAGCAAAATAGCACATGGGAGCTGTTTCACACGATTTTGGGGCAGCTTGTTTACCTTACTCAGTGGTGAGTTATGTGGCATTTTTTTGAATGAGGGTAACCTTGAGGTGTGTACAAAACCCTCTATTAATAAACCAAGCTTAAATCATGATTTTGAAGCCTAAACAACAAGTTTAATCAAACCGCGTAGATTAGGAGCTAAACCGGTTAGGTTACTATTTTGGGCCATTTTGGGACATTTGGGCTGGTTTTCGTGGGTTTTCTTTTCATGCTTTGTTTCTGGAGTTCCTAAAATAACCTACAAAAAAAAATTTACATAATTTGGACATCGTTTGGGCTATGAAATAACAAAAAGAATACCCGATATGTGCTGGGATGAACTGGCAGTTTTGACCCTTAGAATTATTATTGGTTTTGAGTGGGCAATTGATGTCCAATTTGAGTGATTCTTGATTCCATGGAAAGAGGACATCCTGGAGAAGCACAATATGCAAAACTGCTGGACTTAAACCTCAAGGAGGTATAAGTAATTTGATAAACAAAACCAGGTTGCTCCACTATTTTGTACCCGGGACATTCTGTTTGTGTTCCTCAACAAAATATAGGTCTTTTCTTGGACTTTGGCTATGGAATCTAAACTTATTTGAATGCCTAAAACATTCTGCCTTGAGGGATCTCCATCATCCTCCCCTTATTAAAAATAATTAGCCCTAAAATTTGCTAGATAATCACAGTCCAAATGGGATCTTAACTCCTCTAGCTTAAATATAATCAACCCCTCAAACAACCATTTTTTAATCTTAAAGGCTTTGTACTCATCCTAAACAGCAAGAATCCATTCCTTTTTGATCTGAAAGGATCTGAAAGGTGTTTCGATGGACATGTAAGAAGAGGGCTGAAATGCTAATGGTTCTTTTGTGGTTCGCTTTTATGGAGTATAGAAGGGAAAAATGGTGCTGAGGTGTTCTCCTTTGCACCATTGGGGATCAATGAACGTACCTTGATATTCTTGTTTTGTTCATTCCCAACAGTTTGAAAACTCAACTTCAGATACTAATATAAGTCTCAAGGGAATAAAGCAACCCAAGTCAACTCACATCAAGGACACTAGAAAACAAGAAAACACCCAATGGCCAAGGAGGCACGGTCGTGCTTAATGGCACGGGGTGACCGTGCTAACTTGCTGCCTAAGCATGCCTAGTTTGTGATTTTCATGGTTTTGAGATGGCTTTTGTGTTTGGGCTCAAAACTGAATCAAAGCAAAAATTCTTGGCCTTGATTAAGCTTGAAATGAATATGAAAAGAAAAAGAGAAGAGAGGAATGAAGTTCACTGATTAGAACATGAAAAATGAGAGCTTTGGTTTAAGGAACCCAAAGCTAACTTCATGAACTTTAAGTGAATTCAATGGAATCTGGACAGTTCTAGGCCTTGTGATTAGATAAGATACACCACTAATCACTTAGCTTAGGGCCCTTAATCTTTGATTAGGATAAGATACACCATCTAATCAATGATTAAGACTCACTTGAACACCACCTTAATCGGCCTAATTAAGGATAAGCAAGTTAAGGGTTTAAACACAACCAAGACACAAAGTCTTTTTGGTTTTTTAATTCACACGCTTCATTTTTTATAAAAAGGGAAGCAAAGGCATTTATAAAGCCCTTGGTTACACGAAAACAAGCTTTCCTTCTAGGCAAGGAAAAGTATTAAAACTAATCATATGGTTAAGTACACGGTTTAAGCTTAAACATGCATAATCTGAAAGTTTAAGCTACAAAACACAAGATTTCTCTTTTAAACTCTTTCCTAAGCATTAAGAAACCTTGTTGACTATATTTCCCTTCAAGGAAGGTAAGAGAGGCACAGCTGCCACTTCAAAAGAGCTTTGAATGCATGGCTGCCAAGTAGCTTGTGTGTGGCCGGTTCTTTGCTTGACATGTGTCGCCTTTTTCCTGCTTCCACGTGTCACTCACCTATGTGGCTGGGTGGCATCTTACCAAGCCACTCTAGGTGACCTAGTAGGCACGTACACACCTTAAGCAAACCCCTTGAAGGAGGAAAACTACTAGGCTAAGTAACCGGGTGTCAACTAGCCAGTTTCTACCTCAACTTGTCACGCAAGCTTGACACAGAAAATGCTGACTAATTGCTACATTTATTACATGGATGGAAACCTCACGATGTCTAGATTACGTCCTTTTTGAATCATAGCAATTGGACGTCATTTGCCCCTTGAGTTAGCCTGATTCCCAAAACCGTGCAGATTGGACTCCAAAACAGCATAGGTTTACTAATTAGCTAAATTCACTAGCCAATTGAACTCCAAATATGGTAATTCCAATTGGAAATGAAAGCTACGATCTTAAGCTTTTCAGGGATGCAAAAATGGGACACTTAAACCTCATGGAAGATTAAGAAATGTAATCTCCAAAACCAGGTAAAATCTGGATGTAAAGTGTCTTCAGGGCAGTTTGACTTAAACATAGATTTTGGATGAGCAAATGAACTCCAATGAGGCTGAAACTTGTTTTATTAGAAACCTAACATCCGAGGGTTTATGAAAACACCAAAATTAAGGACTTAAGTCACCCCAAAATTAGGTGACCATAACCAGATTTCACGGTTAAGTGCAATCCGACCTGGCAGCATGGTGTATTTTGATGTCTAGGCTTGTTTTTGATTTTTGGTTCTTGCCTAAACATTCTGGAAGTGAGGGATGACCACCAGACCTCCATCATTCTCCCCTTGTTGAGAAGAATTTGTCCTCAAATTCACCAAGGACGTACTGCCCAAAAGCAAACAAAGGTGAACTAGGCTGAAAAAGGATCAACTTTCAAATAAGCTTGGTTTAAACTTTGCTTCCGTATTCCTCACATCAGCCATGTGAAACTTAAGTGGGTGTTGGAATGAATGGATGGGGGGTGGGTTTGGATTTTGCTTTGGGGGAGTAAATTGAGCAAGTTTAGGACCTGAGCATGTGAGATCCTGGATAGATGTGAATGGAATGATTTTGTGGGGAAAGGATGGGATATGGGCTTGCTCCTTTGGAATGAATAACATACAAACATGAATATTCGTATGTTGTTCATGCTCTTCTTTATGAAAATTTGGAGACATCTTCTCCAAGAGTAGCATTTCGCCTTCATCAGCAGTGATCTCAATTTCTTCAAGGTCTTCTTCTTGAGTTTCTTCCTCCTTTTCTTCCTTTCTAATTGCTTCCCACTCAGCCAGAGTAATGCTTCTTCGATTGACACAATCGGCGGCTATGTGTCCAAATCCTTGGCACTTAAAACATCGGGAAGTGCCATGTTTGGGTTTAAGTTGCGGGGGTAGGCTTTGTAGTGGTGTTTGGTTCTTTTGTGGAGTAGGAAGTGGGGGGGCCATGGGTTTAGGGACAAGGTTTGGGCTCCCCTTGTTGAATGGTTGTTCTTGAGGAAGGAATGTGGGAACTTCTTCACGGGTATGAAATCGTGACCTTCTTTGTTGTTCCACTTTGTGAGCTAGGACACAAATCTCATCAAAAGTGGTGAAGGCTTGCAATTCAACCACGTTGGCTATCCTAGGATCAAGCCCTCCTAGGTAACGAACCATGGTCTGCTCTTCAGGCTCATGAATGTCACACTTAATCATGAGTTTCTCAAACTCACGTGTGTATTCTTCCACATTCATTTTGCCTTGAGTGAGATGATGAAAGAGCATGTAGTTGTCTTGGACATAAGTGGATGGCAAAAACCGTGCCTTCATCTTATATTTCAATTTTTCCCAAGTATTGATCTTACTCTTCCTTTCTCTAGTTCTCTTAGCATTGAGGTTTGTCCACCATAAGGAGGCATATTTTCTCAGTCTAAGAGAAACCAATTTCACCTTCCGATCCTCTGGAATCTCCTTGTACTCGAAAATCCGCTCAACCGTTTGTAACCATTCAAGGAACTCATCTGGGTCAAGCTTACCCTCAAACCCAGGAATTTCAACTTTGAAATCATTTGAGTTGAAAGTAGGCCGTGCTCTTCTTCTCGTATTTTCGAATGGTACATCATCTTCAGAGAAAGATAACGCATTGCTAGCTTCGTCTTCACTTCCGCAATGCATTCCTATTCGCTCACTTCCCTCTTGAAGCTTTTGTTTTTGTTTCATGTTATCTCCAAGCTGTTTTCTCAAGTACTCATTTCGAGCCTTAAGTTCTTGATTGGATATAGAGATTTCATGCATCTGCTTGGCCATTGCTTCAAGTTTCTCTTCCATGGTCATGCTAGAACTCATGTTGGAAGTTTGGATGAATAGGATTGTGTTTGAGTTTCAGATTCAGAGATAAGCTGGGAAAGGCGTGTGGTAGGTTCCAGGCAAGGATGAACTTGCTCTGATACCAAAATTAATGTAAGTCTCAAGAGAATGAAGCAACCCAAGTCAACTCACATCAAGGACACTAGAAAACAAGCAAACACCCAACGGCCAAGGAGGCACGGCCGTGCTTAATGGCACGGGGTGACCGTGCTAACTTGCTGCCTAGCTCGCCTAGAAAGTGTCTCACTTCACAGTTTGAGATGGTTTTGTGTTCAAATGGAAATCTGATGCAATGAGCCTTGTTTTGGCCTTGATTAAGTGTGGAAAAGAGTAAGCAAAGGAGTAATAAAAGTGAGGAATGAAAGTAGGATTAAGAACACTAAGAAGAGGAGCTCACGGTTTAAGAGGAAGAAATCAAGAGCTAGCTTATGAACTTCAAGTGTGTTTAATGAAACTAGGATAGTTCTAAGCTAGATGATTAGATAAGATACACCACTAATCACTTAGCTTAGGGCCCTTAATCTTTGATTAGGATAAGATACACCACCTAATCAATGATTAAGACCCACTTGAACACCACCTTAATCGGCCTAATTTAGGATAAGCAAGTTTAGTGTTTAAACACAACCAAGACACCAAGTCTTTTCGGTTTTTTGATTCACACACTTCATTCTTTACAAAAAGGGAAGCAAAGGCATTTATAAAGCCCTTGGTTACATGAAAATAAGCTTTCCTTCTAGGCAAGGAAAAGTATTAAAACTAATCCTATGCTTAAGTACACAGTTTAAACTTAAACATGCATAATCTGAAAGTTTAAGCTACAAAACACAAGATTTCTCTTTTAAACTCTTTCCTAAGCATTAAGAAACCTTGTTGACTCAATTTCCCTTCAAGGAAGGTAAGAGAGGCACGGCTGCCACTTCAAAAGAGCTTTGAATGCATGGCTGCGAAGTAGCTTGTGTGTGGCCGGTTCTTTGCTTGACATGTGTCGCCTTCTTCTTGCTTCCACGTGTCACTCGCCTATGTGGCTGGGTGGCAGCTTACCAAGCAGCTCTAGGTGACCTAGTAGGCAGGTACACACCTTAAGCAAACCCCTTGAAGGAGGAAAACTACTAGGCTAAGTAATCGGGTGTCAACTAGCCAGTTTCTGCCTCAATTTATCACGCATGCTTGACACATCAAATGCTGACTAATTGCTACGTTTCTTACATGGATGGAAACCTCAAGATGTCTAGATTACCCTCCTTTTTGAATCATAGCAATTGGACGTCATTTGCCCCTTGAATCAGCCTGATTTCCAAAACCGTGCAGATTGGACTCCAAAACAGCACATGCTTACTAATTAGCTTAATTCACTAACCAATTGAACTCCGAATCTGGTAATTCCAATTGGAAATGAAAGCTAAGATCTTAAGCTTTTCAGGGATGCAAAAATTGGACACTTAAACCTCATGGAAGATTAAGAAATATAATCTCCAAAACCGGGTAAAATCTGGATGTAAACTGTCTTCAGGGCAGTTTGATTTAAACATAGATTTTGGATGAGCAAATGAACTCCAATGAGGCTGAAACTTGTTTTATTAGAAACCTAACATCCTAGGGTTTATGAGAACACCAAAATCAAGGACTTAAGTCACCCCAAAATTAGGTGACCATAACCAGATTTCACGGTTAAGTGCAATCTGACCTGGCAGCATGGTGTATTTTGATGTCTAGGCTTGTTTTTTATTTTTGGTTCTTGCCTAAACATTCTGGAAGTGAGGGATGACCACCAGACCTCCATCATTCTCCCCTTGTTGAGAAGAATTTGTCCTCAAATTCACCAAGGACGTACTGCCCAAAAGCAAACAAAGGTGAACTATGCTAAAAAATGATCAACTTTTCAAATAAGCTTGGTTTTAACTTTTCTTCTGTATTCCTCATATCAGCCATGTGTAACTTAAGTGGGTGTTGAAATGAATGGATGGGGGGTGGGTTTGGATTTTGCTTTGGGGGAGTAAATTGAGCAAGTTTAGGACCTAAGCATGTGAGATCCTGGATAGATGTGAATGGAATGATTTTGTGGGGAAAGGATGGGATATGGTCTTGCTCCTTTGGAATGAATAACATACAAACATGAATATTCGTATGTTGTTCATGCTCTTCTTTATGAAAATTTGGAGACATCTTCTCCAAGAGTAGCATTTCGCCTTCATCAGCAGTGATCTCAATTTCTTCAAGGTCTTCTTCTTGAGTTTCTTCCTCCTTTTCTTCCTTTCCAATTGCCTCCCACTCAGCCAGAGTAATGCTTCTTCGATTGACACAATCGGCGGCTATGTGTCCAAATCCTTGGCACTTAAAACATCAGGAAGTGCCATGTTTGGGTTTAAGTTGTAGGGGTAGGCTTTGTAGTGGTGTTTGGTTCTTTTGTGGAGTAGGAAGTGGGGGGGCCATGGGTTTAGGGACAAGATTTGGGCTCCCCTTGTTGAATGGTTGTTCTTGAGGAAGGAATGTGGGAACTTCTTCACAGTTATGAAACCGAGATCTTCTTTGAGCTAGGACACAAATCTCATCAAAAGTGGTGAAGGCTTGTAATTCAACCACGTTGGCTATCGTAGGATCGAGCCCTCCTAAGTAACAAACCATGGTTTGTTCTTCAGGCTCATGAATGTCACACGTAATCATGAGTTTCTCAAACTCACGTGTGTATTCTTCTACGTTCATTTTGCCTTGAAAGAGATGGTGAAAGAGCATGTAGTTGTCTTGGACATAAGTGGACGGCAGGAACCGTGCCTTCATCTTAGATTTCAACTTGTCCCAAGTATTGATCTTGCTCTTTCTTTCTCTAGTTCTCTTAGCATTGAGGTTTGTCCACCATAAGGAGGCATATTTCCTTAGTCTAAGAGCAACCAATTTCACCTTCTGATCCTCTGGAATCTCCTTGTACTCCAAAATCCGCTCAACAGTTTGTAACCATTCAAGGAACTCATCTGGGTCAAGCTTACCCTCAAACTCAGGAATTTCAACTTTGAAATCGTTTGAGTTGAAAGTAGGCCGTGCTCTTCTTCTCGTCCTTTAGAATGGTACATCATCTTCACAGAAAGATAACGCATTGCTAGCTTCCTCTTCACTTCCATAATGCGTTCCTATTTGCTCACTTCCCTCTTGAAGCTTTTGTTTTTGTTTCATATTATCTCCAAGCTGTTTTCTCAAGTACTCATTTCGAGCCTTAAGTTCTTGATTGGATATAGAGATGTCATGCATCTATTTGGCCATTGCTTCAAGTTTCTCTTCCATGGTCATGCTAGAACTTATGTTGGAAGTTTGGATGAATAGGATTGTGTTTGAGTTTCAGATTCAGAGATAAGCTGGGAAAGGCGTGTGGTAGGTTCCAGGCAAGGATGAACTTGCTCTGATACCAAAATTAATGTAAGTCTCAAGAGAATGAAGCAACCCAAGTCAACTCACATCAAGGACACTAGAAAACAAGCAAACACCCAACGGCCAAGGAGGCACGGCCGTGCTTAATGGCACGGGGTGACCGTGCTAACTTGCTGCCTAAGCACGCCTAGTTTGTGATTTCCATAGTTTTGAGATGGCTTTTGTGTTTGGGCTCAAAACTGAATCAAAGCAAGAATTCTTGGCCTTGATTAAGCTTGATGAATATGAAAAGAAAAAGAGAAGAGAGGAATGCAGTTCACTTATTAGAACATGAAAAAGGAGAGCTTTGGTTTAAGGAACCCAAAGCTAACTTCATGAACTTTAAGTGAATTCAATGGAATCTGGATAGTTCTAAGCGTTATGATTAGATAAGATACACCACTAATCACTTAGCTTAGGGCCCTTAATCTTTGATTAGGATAAGATACACCACCTAATCAATGATTAAGACCCACTTGAACACCACCTTAATCGGCCTAATTTAGGATAAGCAAGTTTAGTGTTTAAACACAACCAAGACACCAAGTCTTTTCGGTTTTTTGATTCACACACTTCATTCTTTACAAAAAGGGAAGCAAAGGCATTTATAAAGCCCTTGGTTACATGAAAATAAGCTTTCCTTCTAGGCAAGGAAAAGTATTAAAACTAATCCTATGCTTAAGTACACAGTTTAAACTTAAACATGCATAATCTGAAAGTTTAAGCTACAAAACACAAGATTTCTCTTTTAAACTCTTTCCTAAGCATTAAGAAACCTTGTTGACTCAATTTCCCTTCAAGGAAGGTAAGAGAGGCACGGCTGCCACTTCAAAAGAACTTTGAATGCATGGCTGCCAAGTAGCTTGTGTGTGGCCGGTTCTTTGC
Organism: Carnegiea gigantea; assembly: GCA_029747015.1. Classification (NCBI taxonomy): domain Eukaryota; kingdom Viridiplantae; phylum Streptophyta; class Magnoliopsida; order Caryophyllales; family Cactaceae; genus Carnegiea; species Carnegiea gigantea. The sequence goes on along the minus strand of JAKOGI010000264.1, from coordinate 414,401 downwards.
TTGACATGTGTTGCCTTCTTCTTGCTTCCACGTGTCACTCACCTATGTGGTTGGATGGCAGATTACCAATCAGCTCTAGATGACCTAGTAGGCAGGTACACACCTTAAGAAAACCCCTTGAAGGAGGAAAACTGCTAGGCTAAGTAACCGGGTGTCTACTAGCCGGTTTCTGCCTCAACTTGTCGTGCAAGTTTGACATGCCAAATGCTAACTAATTGCTACGTTTATTACATGGATGGAAGCCTCAAGATGTCTAGATTACCCTCCTTCTTGAATTATAGAAATTGGACGTCATTTGCCCCTTGAATCAGCCTGATTCCCAAAACCGTGCAGATTGGACTCCAAAACAGCACAGGTTTACTAATTAGCTAAATTCACTAGCCAATTGAACTCCAAATATGGTAATTCCAATTGGAAATGAAAGCTAAGATCTTAAGCTTTTTAGGGATGCAAAAATTGGACACTTAAACCTCATGGAAGATTAAGAAATGTAATCTCCAAAACCAGGTAAAATCTGGATGTAAAGTGTCTTCAGGGCAGTTTGACTTAAACATAGATTTTGGATGAGCAAATGAACTCCAATGAGGCTGAAACTTGTTTTATTAGAAACCTAACATCGTAGGGTTTATGAGAACACCAAAATTAAGGACTTAAGTCACCCCAAAATTAGGTGACCATAACCAGATTTCACGGTTAAGTGTAATCTGACCTGGCAGCATGGTGTATTTTGATGTCTAGGCTTGTTTTTTATTTTTGGTTCTTGCCTAAACATTCTGGAAGTGAGGGATGACCACTAGGCCTCCATTAGATACTGAGAAGTTAAGCTTAACTTCGGATCTCAACAACACTGGGATACACGGCCAAATACTGAGATAAACTGGCAGTTTTGACCTTCAAAATTGTTCTTGGTGTAAGCAAGGATAAGCAAGTAGAGAATTTACAGTTACAGATACTGAGGAGTTAAACTCAACTTCAGATTTCAATTCAACAACACTGTCTTACAAATGTAGCAACCTGGTACTTATATGCATAGCCCTAAGCTTTCCCTTCACACTAGGAAACCATTAAAAGGTTACTTCATGTTTAGGAAAGATCCTAAACTAGCTTAAGAAAAATAAACTTATAAAGCATGCTTAATTGAACTAATTGCAAATAATGAGCCTAGTATTACAACAAATTAATTAATAAATAAAAGTCTAAGCTCTTGTAATTGGCCAAGCTGATCTGTGTGCACATGGGAGAGGGAAAAAGTGGTGGCTTGCATGTCCACTTTGCGATCTGCCAACCAGAATGCCCTTGGTGTCCTTGCCTTTGCTTGAAGGAGGTGACACGTCGCTCGTTTCGCCTTTAAGGATGTTGATCCATGTCCAACCACGTGGCATACATGTATGGCAGCTTAGGAGAGTCACCAGCTTAGTAAGCATCCAAGTAGGCAAAATGGATGTTCGTGTTAAAAATGTGTTATTTTTACGATACTTTTATACTCGACTTATGCTTGTTATAATTGTTATTCTTAGGCTTTTATTTGATTTTATTTTGTTTTGTAGGTACTGAATAATTATGGCAAAAATGCAAGAAAAAATGATGGAAAATGCCAAAAATGAAGCATTGGGCAGATTGACTCAAACCCGAACCAAAAATACTTAGCCCATTGCTTTTATGACCCGTCAGAAAAAAACAGAAATTAAATTGAAAATAAAACAGCCCCCATGTGCCTGTCACGTGACCTCTTATTTCCTCCCCTTACCTCTCATTCTCTCTCTTCATTTCCTTCTCTCTCCTCTCTCGGCCAAATAGGCCCTGAAACACTAGAGAAACTCAACCCCCTCCCCTACTCCATCATCTTCATCTTCATCATCTCTTTTCTCTCTCTAACCCATCTCTCTCACCACCACTGAGTGCCAGTGCATCCACCATCCTCACCCATCACTGGGGTTCACACTAAGGGCACCGGCACCACACATTAGTTGCATCATCTTCATCGTCCACCTCATTTGCAAATCAAGGGTAGCGATTGAAGGGCGTTCGAGTATAAATCACCATTAGCCGGCACTAGAAAGGCGGTTAGGGGATTTTCTAGGGTTCAATTAGTTTTAATTTTTGAAGTTTTCGCTTGAACTTCATATGCGTTTTTCGATTTTGAGGGTTAGGGTTTGATGATAGTTTGGGTTCTGGGTTTCGAATTCATGTAATTATGCTTCGATTTTATGTTTTCTGGTTGTAATTTATAATTTTATTTTGTTTTTATAAGGTTGGGATGTCAATTTTGGTAAATTTTAGTCATCCACTTCCCTGTTTTCATCTCGACGCACACGGTTATGGCATGTCTGCCATTCTTAGCAAAGGGTAAAGGACGTTTCTGACTCTCTGGGCCATGGAGTCGAATTCGAGCCTCCCCTTACTCTGGTTTGCTATGCTTGTTCCATTTCATATGCTTCTGACTTCAAATCCCCCTTCCCTGTTTTTCTGATTTTGGTTGATTGTTTGTGCCTGATAAGTTTCGATTGAATGTTCCCTTACTCAGTTTATGGATTCCTTGGTTTGTTTGAATCAGTATGGCAAATTTTGGATTTGGTAACCTACATCTGTTTGTGCTCTTCATTTGTGTTGTTGAGGTGATGCTGCTAAGTTAATATCGTTGGTTATTGTTAGGTGAACTCTTGTTGATTATATTTTGTTAAAATTCTGGTGATTAGTTCTTAGGAATTTAGGATAACTCGATTTTGGCTTTTATTGCTTGCTGCTCTGCTGCTGGTAATCTGAACGATAATGATATGATTGTTGATGCGATGATTCAATTTTGATGTTGGTATGAACATAAGAATGGAACCTGGAAATTAATTTATTTTGATTAAGAACAGAAGGCTATTTTTTTCCTTTCTTATAATGTTAGTTCACGTTTTAGTGTTCAGATTTTAGGTTTTAATTTCGGTTGAATGGTGATTGAATTAGTGAGTTTATTTAAGTTTTCTGATGCTTAGTTGAATGGTGATGAATGCATTATATTCTTAGTTAGAACGTTTTAGTGCTCTTGAATGATTTAGATTAATTAGTTAATCCAATCTTTTGTGACCATAATCATTTCCATCATCCTTGAGGAGACAATCCTCAAGTACTACAGCGAAAGCTGTATACTTGTGGCACTTCAATTTACATTGAAATTCACCTAACAAGTTTGGCACCGTTGCCGGGGACGATGGTATTAGATTAGGTCGCATTTTCTTCTCATAGTTACTTTGGTATTAGGCTGCTTTATTACGTTATTAAGTTGTGACTTGATTTAGTACATTACTTGAATTATTCAAAAATTTAAAAAAAAGGAAAAAGCCTAAAATTGAAAAAAATTAGAAAAACTTGAAAACCACAAAAAAAAATTTTATGTTGTCCTTAGTTTGAGCACTTTTCTTTTTCTTAGTTTTGTTCTTATTAGTTGCTTATACTTTGATTTACTTCATTATCAGTTGTGATATATTTAGTTCATTTCGTGAAAAAAAAGGTCCAAAAACTCATAAAAATTTAGTTTTTATTGGGATGTGTCTTACCTTTATTTTAGAAATTGATAATTTTTTTTTGATTTGACTATCTCTTGTTTGTAAATTGTCTTTAAGGTTATGAAACATTGTGATTTAATTTTGTACTTAAGAAAAAAAAACAGAAAAAAAGTAGAAAATTCAAAAATTCAAAAAAACATAGGAAGAGAAAAAAGACCAAAAATAGGACTTTTTGGTGACGTTGTGGAGTTTATATGACTAGTTGGGTTAGAGACTCTGAAAATTAAAGACTCGTTAGGAGTGAGTTCGACCCTGACTTAGAATCCGAACCTGAACATAAGCTTGAGTTAGGGAATATAGCATAAGAAAGAACTTTTGAGTGATATTTTCTATCCTCTTAGGACTGCTTTGCCGTCATGTTTTGCTAGGCCGAATCTTGCGCCAAATGTGACCTTTAAATTAAAACCCCATTATACTCATATGCTCCCTAAATTCACAGGTTTCGAGGAAGCTTATTTGTTTTTAAGGGAATTCAAAGAAGTTTGTTATATGATGTATTTTCCTAATATTCCCATTGATGTTGTGCGAATGAAATTAATTCCTTTTGCTTTGAAAGATTCTGCTAAACGTTGAATGTATGGCTTGGCTTCTAACTCTATTACTTCTTGGAATGATTTTGTAAGATTGTTTTCAAGAAAATATTTCCCTAATGCCAAGACTGTTAAGGTGAGAAATGAAATCAATCAATTTGTGCAACTTGACAGGGATCATTTTGGAAATATTTTGATAGGTTCAAAACTTTATTGGCCCAATGTCCCCATCATGGTTTAGACCAAGCACGTTTGTGCCAGATTGTATATGAAGGACTTGACCAATAGACTAGGACCATGGTAGAGTCAATGCATCAGGGTGGCCTTCTTTCTAAGAACCCATAGCTGCTTGGGAGTTTTTAGAGAACTTGGCTGAGAAAACCATGCAGTGGGAAACCGCTCATGATGACAGCCTGAGTTCTAGGTTTGCAAGGGGTGGGTTACATTCTGTTTCTGATGTAAATCACTTTGAGTCTAAGATTGCTATTTTAGAAAACATGTTGAACGGGTTATCTCCCTAGATGTCTTAGTTATCTCAGACCTCTACAGTGTCTTGTTCTCATTGTCAGGTCCTAGATCATTCTTTAAGTACTTGTCCTTATTTTGCTTATCAGTTAGCAACTGAACAAGAGCAAGCTAGTATGGCCTTACAGAGACCTAAGAATGACCCCTTCTCCCCTCATTACAACCTAGGGTAGAGGAATCACCCTAACTTTTCATAGAATAGTGGACCAAATGCTATGGTTCCTAATTCTCAACCTGGGATGTTTCCTAGAAATAACTCCCAACCCATCTCTCATCCTTCAAACTCTTTTCAGAGACCGGCTTTTTCAGGTGTGCCTAATGCACCTAGACCTCCACCTCCCATAGCTCAAGTTCAACCTCCTCTCTGTTATACTGATATTGATAAATTGGAGAGGACAATCAATAACAATGTGGAGAGAATGATTAATGCTAACATAGAAAGAATGATGAGAATGATGACCGAACAATTTTCCCAGTTAGCATCATCTTCTAGGGAACCAGGTACTTTTCTGAGTCAACCCTAAGGATCATGCCTCCTCTTCTTCTGGTAACCGTAATGAGCCTATGAGAAAAGTGAATGCGGTTATATCTCTTCGTTCTAGTCGAGAGGTTGATAACCAAGTGAGAAATCCAACCTTGTAGGTACCCTCACTAATTCTTCCAGAATTCTTCTCCCTCTCCTTCTCCAGAGATTGGTTCGTCCAGTCAGTCAGCGGATGCTACTAACAGCGTCCCCAATTCTTCAGATAGTCCTTCCTCTCCTGAGTCACCTTCTAAGAAAAAGGAGCTTAAAGAGAAAGACTCCTCTGACTCAACAAGTTCTTCACCTTCTAAGGACTCTTCCTCCCCTTCTTCTTCTAAGAAAATCTAGATGCCTTTGCCTCCTTTTCCCCATAGGCTAAAGAAGAAAGATTAAGATCATATTGAGAAGACAAGAGAGACCTTCTCTCAAGTTAAGATCAACATTCCCTTACTCGATGCTATTTAGCAGATGCCTCCATATGCTAGATTCTTAAAGGCGCTATGAACAACCAAGAGTGCAACTGGTGTACCTAAGAAGGCTTTCTTGACCTCTAGTGTCAATTCTATCCTTTCTCCGATCCCGGTAAAGTATAAGGACCCTGGTTACCTTACTGTGTCTATAGTCATAGGAGATTAACTCATTCACAGAGCATTGGTTGACCTAAGGGCTAGTGTTAACTTGATACCCTTTATTGAGTATGAGATGCTAGAGTTAGGTGAGCTGAAACCTACTAAGATGGTTATTCAACTGGCTGATAGATCGACTAGGGTGCCTAAGGGGATAGTCGAGGATGTACTGATTAGAGTGGGTGAGTTTATTTACCCAGTGGACTTTGTTGTGATTGAAACTGAGAAGGCGTCCAACTTAGCTAATCAAGTTCTTGTGATTCTAGGGCATCCTTTCTTGGCCTCTGCTAATGCCCTCATTAATTGTAGGAATGGTATGATGAGACTATCTTTTGGCAACATGACTATGGAATTGAACATCTTTAACTTGCAAAGATAGCCTTCTGGATTTGATGATATGGAATTTTCTACTTTTAGTTGGGTAGAGGATTCTATATTTGATGATGCTTTTGATGACGTATTTGCTATCAAGTATAAGTCATTTCTTATAAATGATGAGCCTGAATATGATGTGTTTGAGTTTGATGACTGGTGCTCTACTATTGATTATCTGCTCACTACTGTGTTTGAATCTGCTACTGAATCTGTTTCCCCTGTTACTCTTGAGTTGAAAGCCCTTCCTGATTCTCTTAAGTATGCATTTCTAGGGCCTATGAATCCTTACCTGTCATTATTGCTTCTGATCTAGACTGGAACCAAGAGGACGAACTGATTTCTTTACTTAAAGAGAGTAAGGAAGCTTTAGGATGGACTTTAGGGGATATCAAGGGTATTAGTCCTTCTATTGTGCAATATAGAATTCATTTAGAGGACAATGCTAAGCCCTACCGTGACCACCAAAGGCGTTTGAATCCCACTTTGCAAGAAGTAGTTAAAAAGAAAGTGTTAAAATGGTTAGACCATGGGATTATCTATCCCATTTCTGATAGTGAGTGGGTTAGCCTTGTTCAAGTTGTTCTTAAAAAGATCGGCATTATCGTGATTAGAAATGATAAGAACAAGTTAGTCCCTACTCGAGTTCAATCTGGATAGCACGTGTGTATAGATTATAGAAAATTGAATGCTGCCACTAGGATAGACCATTTTTCCCCTCCCTTCTTGTATCAAATGCTAGAGAGGTTGGCTGGACATTCATTCTATTGCTTTTTAGATGGATATTTTGGTTATACCTAGGTCTCTATTGCTCCTGACGATCAGAAGAAAACTACTTTCACCTGTCCATTTGGGACATATGCCTTTAGAAGAATGTCATTTGGACTGTGCAATGCCCGTGCTACCTTTCAAAGATGCATGATCTCTATTTTCTCAGATCTAGTTGAGCAATGTATGGAAATTTCATGGATGACTTTTCTGGGTTTAGATCTTCTTTTGATGATTGCTTATCTAATCTGAGAAAGGTGTTAGAGAAGTGTATGGAGAAAAATTTGACTTTGAACTGGGAGAAATGTCACTTCATGGTTAAAAAGAGTATAGTCTTAGGACATATTATTTCTCGAGATGGAATTGGGGTAGACAAAGTTAAGACTGACCTGATTGTTACTCTTCCCCCTCCTACTTGTGTGAAAGAGGTGCGGTCTTTCCTTGGACATGCTAGGCTTTTATCATCATTGCATTAAGGATTTTAGTAAAATTGCAAAGTCTTTGTCCAATCTGCTAGCTAAGGATATACCATTTCATTTCTCTGAAGAGTGTCATAAGGCATTTTCTAAGCTTAAGGAGGCCTTAACCTTTGCTCCTATTCTTCATCCTCTCATTTGGGAGAACCATTTGAATTGATGTGTGACGTGCCTGATTATGCTATTGGGGTTGTGTTAGGGTAGTGTATTGATAGGAAATCCCATGTTATTTACTATGCTAATCACATATTGAATGATGCCCAGCTGAATTACACTGTTATTGAGAAAGAATTTTTGACTGTGATCTTTGGTTTTAAAAAGTTTAGATCCTATTTGATTGGGTTACGTGTAATTGTTTATACTAACCACTCTGCCCTTAAGCACCTTCTTTCTAAGAAGGGTGCTAAGCCTAGACTTGTGAGATGGATTTTGCTTTTGCAAGAATTTGACTGTGAAATCAAGGATAAGAAAGGCTCTGAAAACCTTGTAGCTAACCATCTGTCTAGGATCTTCTATGATAGAGAGAGTGAGTCCAATGTTTCTGAGTGCTTCCCTGATGAGCAATTGTATGCTGTTCACCCTAATCCTTAGTATGCTGATATTGTGAACTACTTAGTTGCTGGTAGGATCCTTAAGGGTTGGACTAAAGATGACAGAGATGGATTCTTTCACCTTGTGAGATTCTTTATTTGGGATGACCATTATCTTTTTAAGTACTACTCTGACCAGTCTTTAGGAAGTGCATTCCCGACCATGAGGTGAGAAGTATCCTTTCTTTGTGTCATGGCCAGGCATGTGGGGGCATTTTAGTGGTAGGAAGACAGCAGCCAAGGTTCTTCAATGTGGTTTTTACTGGCCTACTTTGTTTAAAGATATATTTGAGTACTGTAAGAGCTGCCCTAGATGCCAGCAGTTCAGTAGAATAAGCACGAGATATATGATGCCATTGAACTCCATCATTGTTGTAGAGGTTTTTTATGTGTGGGGTATTGACTTTATGGGACCATTTTCATCTTCTTTTAGGAATGAGTACATTCTTTTAGCTGTGGACTATGTTTCCAAATAGGTTGAGGCCATCCTTTTTAGGACCAATAAAGGTAAAGTTGTTGTGAAATCCCTTAGGGAGAATATCTTTACTCGATTTAGTATGCTCCATGCTATCATTACTGTTCAGGGCACCCATTTTAATAATAGATCTTTTGATGCCTTACTAAAGAGGTATTCCATAGTCCATAGGCTTGCTACTCCCTACCATGCCCAAACCAGTGGCCAGGTTGAAGTGTCCAATCGACAGATCAAGCAGATTTTAGAAAAAACAGTGAGTAGGAATAGGAAAGACTGGGCTGACAAGCTGGTGGATGCTCTTTAGGCATATAGGATGGCTTTCAAAACTCCCTTATGTATGTCACCTTATAGGGTAGTTTACGGTAAGTCTTGTCATTTACCTGTGGAGATAGAGCATAAACCTTGGTGGGCCATTGAGAAGCTCAATTATGACTTGACTGAGGCAGGTGAGGGGGGACGACTGCAACTGAATGAGTTTGATGAGATTAGAGTTGAGGCTTATGAGAGTGCTCGGCCTTACAAAGAAAGGGCAAAGTTGTTTGATGATGGATATATTTTTAGGAAAGAGTTTGCCCTGGGAATCAAAGTACTCTTATATGACTCTAGGCTCCAGTTTCCAGGGAAATTGAGGTCCCAATGGATGGGTCCTTATATTGTCTCATATGTTTTTCCCTATGGTGCAGTTGAAATTCAGGATCCTTAGAGTGGTACCACCTTCAAAGGGAATGGCCAGCATTTGAAATAATTTTTGGAGCTACCGGCCAAGAAGATATGGAGTGTCTGATACTTTTTGAACTGAGCCATGATCAGTGACTATGATCTGACATAGCTTGGGTGTACTTAGCACCCGACCTGGTTTGCTAGAAATTTCTTCTCTTCTCTCTCCTTGTCTCTCTCTTTTCTTCTTTCTTTGTGTTATTCCAGTTTCTTTTTGTATAATTGGATGCTTTTCTTTTTCTATGATTGGTAATTTTGTTTTTGAGTCTTGTTTTTATTTTTGAACATGTGTTTTCTTTTTTGATTTTTCTTTTTGGTCTTTATGTATCTATTTCACTCCCAATGAGGACATTGTGAGATTTTGGTGTGGGGTGGGGTACCCATGTGTACACACTTTTCTTCGAAAATTTTGAAAAGGGACATTTTGTACTATGTCTGATGAGCTTAAATCTCCTGTACTTTGGTTATTAGCTTGTATATAAGTAGGATGTGTGTGAAAAGTCTCAGGCCTCAGTGTGTCATCCTACGCCTTAATTCTAACTCAAATTGTTCATTATAGATTGTGTAATCCAATCCTTGTTCATCTCTTCATCATTATCTTTAGGTCTTAAGCTTTTATGAATGATTCTCCCACTGGCCTATGGCACGAGTACTCTGATTTTTGCCACTTTCGAAAAAAAAAGAAAAAAAATTGTGAATAAAGAAGAGAAAAAGAAAAAGAGATGGAATAAAAATTTGGAATGACAAGTATCCCTCTGAGGCATGTGCTGATGGGTGTTACCATTTGAGGCAATACTGCTACTGAGAAAGCTTACTGCCAATGTTAATATGATAATAATGTATTTATGTCAGTCAAGTGAGATTGAGTCTAATTCTGTAAATCTAAGCCTTGGGATGATGATACACTTGCACACGAGCACTGGAATAGATTCAGAATCTTGATGTATAATGGGGTAAAAAATTAGTGCTCTGATATCATTTATGAGGTAGAGGGCTTTTAAGTACATTCTGTATATATGCAGGTTAATAACTTGGCCACATGGGTGATTTAGTTGATTAGCACGTGTGCATATCTTTCTCAAATTTTGTACATATTAGCTTTGAGAAAAAAACCAAAAAGATTCTTTTATTTTTGAAATAATTTTTGTGGGCATTTAACTTGAAAACCCTAACGAGACCTCACTCGTCCACTTAGGAGACCAATTGTTTAAAGGGCTTGTTGCATGCGCTAAATGCAACCGTGATTCTTATAACAGTGAGTTAGGACTTTCTTTTTCTTATTTTCATTTTTCTTTTAGTTAGTTTAGTTTGTTTTACTCGAGGACGAGCAAAATCTTAGTGTGGGGGTATTTGTTCATGCCAAAAATGTGTTATTTTATGATACTTTTATACCCGATTTATGCTCATTATAGTTATTATTTTTAGATTTTTATTTGATTTGATTTTGTTTTGTAGGTACTGAATAATTTGGCAAAAATGCGAGAAAAAATGATGGAAAATGCCGAAAATGAAGCAGTGGGCCAGATTGACTCAAACCCGACCCAAAAATCTTTAGCCCATTGCTTTTATGACCCATCGGGAAAAAAAAGAGAAATTAAATTGAAAATAAAACAGCCCCCATGTGCGTGTCACGTGACCTCTTAATTCCCCCTTTTAACTCTCGTTCTCTCTTTTCATTACCTTTTCTCTCCTCTCTCGGCCAAACAGGCCCCGAAACACCAGAGAAACTCGACCCCCTCCCCTGCTCCATCATCTTCATCTTCATCATCTCTTTTCTCTCTAACCCATCTCTCTTACCACCACCGAGTGCCAGCGTATCCACCATCCTTACCCATCACCGGGGTTTATGCTAAGGGTGCCAGCACCACGCACCAGTTGCATCATCTTCATTGTCCACCTCATCTGCAAATCAAGGGTAGCGATTGAAGGGCGTTCGAGTATAAATCACCATTAGCCGGCACTGGAAAGGAGGTTAGGGGGTTTTCTAGGGTTCAATTAGTTTTAATTTTCGAAGTTTTTGCTTGAATTTCATATGTGTTTTTCGATTTTGAGGGTTAGGGTTTGATGTTAGTTTGGGTTCTGGGTTTCAAATTCATATAATTATGCTTCGATTTTATGTTTTCTGGTTGTAATTCATAATTCTAGTTTGTTTTTGTAAGGTTTGGATGTTAATTTTGGTAAATTTTAGTCATTCGCTTCCCTGTTTTCATCTTGACGCACACGGTTATGGCACCTCTGCCATTCTTAGCAAAGGGTGAAGTACATTTCTGACTCTCTGGGCAATGGACGGTCGAATTCGAGCCTCCCCTTACTCTAGTTTGCTATGCTTGTTCCGTTTCATATGCTTCTGGCTTCAAATCTGCCTCCCCTATTTTTCTGATTTTAGTTGATTGTTTGTGCATGATAAGTTTCGGCTGAATGTTCCCTTGCTTAGGTTTTGGATTCCTTGTTTTAGTTAAATCACTATGGTAAATTCTGGATTTGGTAAACTGCATCTATTTGTGCTCTTCATTTATCTTGTTGAGGTGATGCTGCTAAGTTGATATCATTGGTTATTGTTAGATGAACACTTTTTGATTATATTATGTTGAAATTCTGGTGTTTAGTTCTTAGGAATTTAGGATACATCGATCTTGGCTTTTGTTGCTTGCTGCTCTGCTACTAGTAATCTGAACGCTGATGATACGGTTGTTGATGCGATGGTTCAATTTTGATGTTGGTATGAACATAAGAATGGAACCTAGAAGTTAATTTGTTTTGATTAAGAACAGAAGGCTATTTTTTTCCTTTCTCATAGTGTTAGTTCAAGTTTTAGTGTTCAGATTTTAGGTTTTAATTTTGGTTGAACGGTGATTGAATTAGTGAGTTCATTTAAGTTTTCTGATGCTTAGTTGAATGGTGATGAATGCAATATATTGTTAGTTAGAAGGTTTTAGTGCTCTTGAATGATTTAGATTAATTAGTTAATCCAATCTTTTGTGACCATAATCTTTTCCATCGTCCCTGAGGAGACGACCATCAAGTACTACAGCAAAAGCTGTATACTTGTGGCACTTTAATTTGCATTAAAATTCACCTAATAGTGGAGGTGTAAGAAAACCCAGCTAAGAAGGTAAACTTAAGCTAGATGCAAAATAGCACATGGCAGCCGTTTTACACGGTTTTTGCGCAGCTTGTATACCTTGCTTAATGGAAAGTTATGTGGAATTCCTTTACATAAGGCGTACCCTTGAGGTGTGTACAAGCCTTCTCTATTAAGAAACCAAGCTTAAATCATAATGTAGATGCCTAAACAGCAATTTTAATCAAATCGCGTAGATTATGAGCTGAACTGGGTAGGTTTCTATTTTGGGCTATTTTGGGATGTTTAGGCTAGTTTTTCTTGGGTTTTCTTTTCATTGTTTGTTTCTAAACTTCCTAAAATAGCATTAAAGAAAAACGAATTGCATAATTTGGACATCATTTAGGCTATGAAATAACAAAAACAAAATCAGGTATATGCTGGGATGAACTGGCAGTTTTGACCTTCAGAGCTGTTCTTGGCTTTGAGTGAGCAATTGATGTCTAATTTGAGTAATTCTTGATTCCATGGAAAGAGGACATCTTGATGAACAATAATATTCAAAAATGTTGGACTTAAATATCAAGGAGGCATAAGTAATTTGATAAACAAGACCAGGCTGCTGCACTGTTTTGTACCCAGGGCATTCTACTTGTGTTCCTTAGCAAAATATAGGTCTTTTCTTGGACTTTGGCTGCTGAATACAACTTACCTAAACTTATTTAAATTCCTAAAACATTCTGCCCTGAGGGACCTCCATCATCCTCCCCTTGTTGAAAAGAATTTGCCCTAAAATTTGCTAGATAATTATAGTCCAAGCGAGATCTTAACTCCTCCGGCTTAAATATAATCAACCCCTCAAACAAGCCTTTTTTGATCTTAAAGGCTTCGTGCTCATCTTGAATAGCACGAATCCATTCCTTTTTTGATCTTAAAGGTGTTTGGAGTACTCGTTCTTGATAACTAAGAAAAGGGCTGAAATGTTAATGGTTCTTTTGTGGTTTGCTTCTATGGAGTATAGAAGGGAAAAGAGGTTCTAAGGTGTTCTCCTTTTCTCCACTGAGGATCAATGAACATACCTTGATGTTCTCATTTTGTTCATTCCAACTAGTTTAAAAACTCAACTTCAGATGTTGAGGAGTTAAACTCAACTTTAGATTTCAACTACACTGGAATACACAGCCTTTTACTGAGATGAACCGGCAGTTTTGACCTTCAGAATTGCTCTTAGCCTAAGTAAGGACAAGTAAGTAGAGAATTTGCAGTAATAGATACTGAGGAGTTAAACTCAAGCTTAGATTTCAATTCAATAACGCTATCTTACAAATATGGCAACCCAGTACTTATATACATCGCCCTAAGCTTTCTCTTCATACTAAGAAACCATTAAAAGGTTACTTCATGCTTAGGAAAGGTCCTAAACTTCCTTAAGCAAAGTAAGCCTACAAAGCATTCTTAATTGAAGTAATTACAAATAATGAGCCTAGTATTACAACAAATTAATAACTAAACAAAAGTCTAAGCTCTTGTAATTAGCCAAGCTGATCTGTGTGTATATGGGAGAGAGAAAAAGTGGTGGCTTGCATGTCCACTTTACGGCCAGCCAACCAGAACGCCCTTGGCGTCCTTGCCTTTGCTTGAAGTAATGTGACATGTCGCTTGCTTAGCCTTTAAGAATGTTGACACATGTCCTGCCATGTGGCACACATGTGTCACTGCTTAGGTGATTCACCGACTTAGTAAGCACCTAAGTAGGCAAGGTGGAGGTGGAAGAAAACCCAACTAGGAAGGTAAAATTAAGCTAGAAGCAAAATAGCACATGGGAGTTGTTTTACACGATTTTTAGGGAGCTTGTTTGCCTTACTTAATGGTGAGTTATATGGCATTTCTTTGCATGAGGGGTAACCTTAAGGTGTGTACAAACCCACTCTAGTAAGAAACCAAGCTTAAATCATGATTTAGATGCCCAAACAGCAAGTTTAATCAAACTATAAAGATTAGGAGTAAACCGAGCAGGTTTCTATTTTAGGCTGTTTTGGGACATTTAGGCTGGTTTTTATCGGTTTACTTTTTAGGACTTGTTTCTAGACTTCCTAAAATAATTTAACAAATGAGAATTACATAATTTGGACATCGTTTGGGCTATGAAACAATAAAAACAAAACTAGGTATGTGCTAGGATGAATTGGCAGTTTTGACCTTCAGAATTGTTCTGGGCTTCGAGTGAGCAATTGATGTCCAATTTGAGTGATTCTCGATTCCATGGAACAAGGGCATCTTCATGAACAACAATATGGAAAAATGTTGGACTTAAACCTTAAGAGGCATTAGTAATTTGATAAACGAAACCGGGCTACCGTACTGTTTTGTACACGGGACATTATGTTTGTGTTCCTTAGCAAAATATAGGTCTTCTCTTGGACTTTGGCTACTGAATATGTTACCTAAATTTATTTGAATGCCTAAAACATTTTGCCTTAAGGGATCTCTATCATCCTTCCCTTGTTGAAAAGAATTTGCCCTCAAATTTACTAGACAATCATGGTCCAAGTGGGATCTTAACTCCTCTGGCTAAAATATAATCAACCCCTCAAACAAGCCTTTTTTATCTTAAAGGCTTCGCACTTATCTTAAATAGCAGGAATCCATTCCTTTTTTGATCTTAAAGATGTTTGGAGTAATGGTTCTTGACAAGTAAGAAAAGGCCTGAAATGCTAATGGTTCTTTTGTGGTTTGCTTTCATGGAATATAAAAGGGAAAAAAGGTGCTAAGGTGTTCTCCTTTTCTCCACTGAGGATCAATGAACATACCTTGATGTTCTTGTTTTGTTCATTCTCAACAGTTTCAAAACCACTAGAAACCTTCTCCAAAAGATACATTTCTCCTTCATCAACTCTTTCCTCAACTTCTTCTAGAGTTTCCTCTTGATCCTCCTCAAGCTTTTATGGGCTGCCCAAGTTGATGAATCCCTCACAAGCACCTTCATCGTCTTCATAATTGTAAAATCTTGGAGGCAGGTAAACATTAACCTCATTATCTTCATAGATTTGACCCTCTTTATTTAAGACAAAGGGCTGTCTAACTTCCTGTATCATATCAAGCCTAAAGGAGTGTAGATCAACTCCCAGTTGTTGTATCTGGAGGCCAATAGAGTCAATCTTGATGCTAAGGGAGTCAGCTTCATGTTTCAACATGATTAACTTCCGAAGGGACATGGCATTCCAGATCTTTGTGGGATGTTTCTTTTTCTTTTTTGGCTTAAGGGGATGTGTTTAAGCTAATAGAAGAAACGTGGACAGAACCATAAGCTCTGATACCAAACTGATGTATCACACCGGGAAAAAGGGAGAACTTATGTTCAAGGATATTAACAAGCTTAATGGCGTGTGGAGTGAAAAGGGAGGCGTGAATGGGAATGGTACGGGAAGAAAGAGGAAAATAGGAAAATTGGTAAAACTGAAAGGATTCTTGGATATAGATTTCACCACTAAGAATTATCTCAGGGCCCTTGATCTTTTATTAGAATACAGATTTCACCACCAAACTTAGATCAAGGCTCACTTGAACACCACCTTACTTGGCCTAAGTAAGGATAAGCCAGTAGAGAATTTGCAGTCATAAATACTGAGGAGTTAAACTCAACTTCAAATTTCAAATCAACAACACTGTCTTACAAATTTGGCAGCCTAGTACTTATATACACGGCCCTAAGCTTTCCCATCACACTAGGAAACCATTAAAAGGTTACTTCATGCTTAGGAAAGGTCCTAAACTAGCTTAAGCAAAGTAAACTTACAGAGCATGCTTAATTGAACTGATTACAAATAATGAGCCTAGTACTACAACAAATTAATAACTAAATAAAAGTCTAAGCTCTTGTAATTAGCCAAGCTAATTTGTGTGCACATGGGAGAGACAAAAAGTGGCAGCTTGCATGTCCACTTTACGGCCAGCCAACAAAATCGCCCTTGTAGTCCTTGCCTTTGAAGGTGACACGTGGCTTGGTTAGCCTTTAAAGATGTTGACATGTGTCCTGCCATGTGGCACACATGTGTGGTTGGCTTGGTGAGTCACTAGCTTAGTAAGCACCCAAGTAGGCAAGGTGGAGGTGTAAGAAAACCCAGTTGGGAAGGTAAACTTAAGCTAGAAGCAAAATAGCATATGGGAGCTATTTTACACGGTTTTGGGGCAGCTTGTTTATCTTGCTTAGTGGTGAGTTATGTGGCATTTCATTGCTTGAGGAGTAACCTTGAGGTGTGTACAACCCCTCTCTATTAAGAAACCAAGCGTAAATCATGATTTGGGTGCCTAAACAGCAAGTTTAATCAAACTGCACAGATTAGGAGCTAAACCAGCTAGGTTTCTGTTTTGGGCTATTTTAGGATGTTTGGGCTCGTTCTTCGTGGGTTTTGTTTTCATGCTTTGTTTTTGGACTTCCAAAAATATCTTACAAAAAAAGAATTACATGATTTGGACATCGTTTGGGCTACGAAATAACCAAAAAAAAAAAAAAAAAAACGGGTATGTGCTGGGATGAACTAGCAGTTTTGACCTTTAGAAGTGTTCTTGGCTTTGAGTAAGCAATTGATGTCCAATTTGAGTGATTATTGATTTCATGGAAAGTGGACATTTTAGGGAACCACAATATGCAAAAATGTTGGAATTAAACCTCAAGGAGGCATACGTAATTTGATAATCAATACTGGACTGCTACACTATTTTGTACCTGAGACATTCTGTTTGTGTTCCTTAGCAAAATATAGGTCTTTTCTTAGACGTTGGCTGCTGAATGTGACTTACCTCTAAACTTATTTGAATGCTTCAAATATTTTGCCTTGAGGGATCTCCATCAATGAAGAGAAGGAAGCCCAACATCTCATTTATAAGGGGCGATGATATAAGCGCCCACATCTGATTGAACAATGTGATTGGCCTAGTCCAACTATAACGCAAGAATCACTAGAGGACCCAATCCTCACTATGTTAAAAACCTAAGGCCGGCATAACTATACGAATATTCCTAGCTTTTTTATCAATCATCAAGAGGTATTCCTAAAGGCCCTCATGGAATGGAAGTCCCATTATAGATAACATCTAATGAATTAGTTAGTTTCTTTATAACCCAAAGGTCCATTCGTCTATAATCTTTGATGATATAGCCCTCTCACTTGAGGGAAAAAAATGCAATAGGGCTTTATATCTCACCACAATTTGCAAAAACAATTCGTGCTCATGATTTTAGTGGATAATAGGCCATCAGTCGACATATGCCAACTTAGAACGCTAAGAAAGATAGGCATAATGAAAGGGAATATAAAGGAAAGTAGCTTTCTAGGACTTAGACATCCAAGATACTTTCAACGTCTTACTCAGTTGCCCATGTCTAGATGACCAAAAAGTGATACTGTCAACCCTTCATCAGAAGCTTAAAATGTTACACCCCAGCCCCGAGGGGCAACTTCTGAAGTTCTGGAATGAAATGGATAGAATTCTGCATAAACACTGACCATGGTCCTTGGCTAATAGTCTTACACTTTTACCTATAATACAAATAACTAAATAAAGGTGTAAAAATCTAAATAAACTCAGCGATTATGCATTGGAGAATAAATTGTATGGGCCACACACCCGAAGTACCCAAACTGTGGAATTAAAAAAAGGAAAGAAAAACAAAAGAAAAAGTACAACTCAACAGATCACACATCTAGACCATTGAGGTTTGCATCCTGAAACAATTCAAGTGTAACAACTAGAAGATGAGTATGTACTCAGATGGTTGGCTCAAATGGCCATTCAGAGCAACTTGACTACCCTACTTACATGATGCACATGAGATACCTTGATAAGACTCTTATTCAAATCAAATGCTTAAAATTACATCATTTACGCTAGATATTATCCATCTACATTCATACTCATCTTACAATCTATAATATGGCCATGAAACCATTCAACATAAACCAACAACTTTCCAAACTAATGCAGATGCTTTTAGTGCTTGAAACCTGGAAATGGGCAAAGTATAGGGGGTGAGCAACCATTACTCAGTAGGAAGTTCTCGTCCCCCAAAAAACCAAAACAATTGCACATAATTATACATGTCAAACACACACACACACACACACACACACACACACACACACATATATATATATATATATGTAGATTACATATCCATATAGATCATAAGAAGGTTAAAGCCTAACTTATAACTCTTCAAATAATTTGAAATTTGGTAATGTAATAGCCCAACCCTAAATCATGTTTATTTATTTATTTAATTAAACCATGTTATTAATTTTCTCGCATTCATTTTTCACATTTAATCATTCCGAAATGGGAAAAATTTATTTGGGTCCCACTTTGCAATTCGGTTTTCAGTTATCACAAAATTTCGGGTGAATCGATAGTAGGCCCTGACATTAAACTATTTTTTTATAACATCACAAACATTTACTTTTTAGCTATGTAAAAATTTTATTTCAATTAAGTGTTTTTCCTTCCCAGGCCCAATTCGTTTGAGCCCAACTCGAGGCTTAACAAGTTGATTCAATTGATATAGCTAATTATCATTAGTTATGCCTAGTTATAATTACCAAAAGGCTACTTTATGGGGTTAAAACTCAGCCAAGTAAAATCTAGATGGGGTTAAAACTCAGCCAAGTAAAATCTAGATGAATCAAAAGATTTTTAACCAAGCAAAGCCCAAACTCTCCTCTTCCTCTTCTCTTCCCTTCCATGACCAACCCCCTGCTCAGCTTGCTATTGCTAATTTCTAGTCGCTGCTGCCACTCCCAGCTGCCAGTTAGCCACACCCCAGCCACCAGCCGTCACCCCCTTAACTCCCGCAAGCACCAAACACCACCTCCATCTCCATATATTCAAGCTCAAGTGAGGTAAAATCCTATCCTAATCATGTTTACTTTTGAGTTTTTATGTTGGATTTGTTTATAGATCATGATATATTAATAAAAATGAAGGCTAGTTTGATGTTTTATTATGGTTGATTAAGTTTTGAAGCATGTAAGAATTGAGATCATACATGATCACGCAAGCTTAATGGGAAAAGGATGAACTTTGAGTTCTTTGATTTAATGTTGTGATCTTTGGCATGAAAAATGGATTCAAAGTTATTGGTGATCTTATCAAATCCATTTACTTGGATGGAAACTTGAATGTAGCATAATCTAGGGTTTTACGATTATACATGATTTAATTTGATTTTTAAAGCAAATACGTTATTTGGATTATATTAGTTGAAATTTAGAGGTTGGATGTGCTATTGACTGAAAAGAATGATGTTGCATGAGTGTTATCAAAGAAGTTGTTTGGTTTATTTATGCAAGTAAATGAGTTTATGAGAGCATTTTGAATGATTATGTGGAGGAACAAAAAAAACATATAGGACTAGAAATAGACCCAAAAACAGGGGTATTTTAGAAATAAACTGGTAATTATTGGTGCATTAAAAAATTGTGATTTTTAGTGGATAGGTGGGTCAATGAGTTATCTTTCAAATGCCTCTTGAACCATTTCATTTCGAGTTTTGTAGAAAATGTTATGGATGATTTACGAAGACTGCACATGATAAACTAGAGCTGTGTATAGTTTTGTTTAAGCACAATTTTAGAAGCTGTGTTATGATAGTTGTGTTTTATACTGTGGATGAAAGTGTTGCGGGACTTCCTAAGCTTTTCATATTAGGGGTTTTATGTCTCAATTTGAGGTCGGGATTGAAAAATATGAATTTTCTCTGGTGGACCTCAAAGCGATAATAAAATATCGTGAGACTGTGAACTAGAATTTTGGGAGCTTAATCAAAAGTTTCTAAATAATTATGGATATTGTAAAGAAAATACAGAGCTCAGCGAATTCAAAAACTTTTAAGTGTGGTTAAAAACTCAGTTGGGTTGAAAACCGAATTAAATGGGCACGTAAATGAAATTTGAGAAGTAGGGAGAGTAATAACTCAAGAACAGTGCTTGTTGGGCGAAGCCCATGTGATTAAAGCAATTTTGAACCCAACTATATCCCTGTTGGCCTTGAACCCTTATTAATCATCTTAGCAATATTAAAAACCCATGTCCCATTTATGACCACTAAAGTCTTTCCATTATAATCTCAATTATTTTACTTGGTTTATTTTGCTCCAATTTGTGTTACCTCGAATTAAAGTACCTTAATTTATTTAGTTTTCAAATCATCTTAGTGTAATCTATTTTATATTGAAATATTGAGTTATGAATGCCATTTAATTAATTAATTTCTATTAAAGTTACAAATTGAGAGTGAGCGTTGTTTACTAACTACATATACCTACCATTACATTTCTTAAGCAGAATCGGGGCCTAGTCTATCGTTCCTCATTATGCATAAATATTATCAAGTGAGATTACATTTTAAACACCCCAAGTACGTTTATTACCTGTATTTTTAAAAATCAGAATGTGTTTATCAAAGTTACACTATCTTGGTAAGTATATCAATGAATCAGTTTACTCAGTGATTTATCACTTAATCAGTGACTTGGTCAGTTATCATTTATAGGGCACTCGCCCTTCAGTTACCCGCGCAGCCTCAAGCTAGGTCTCCCGATCGGCTTGGCAGCTGTACACTTATCTATAGATCATAATAGTTACAAGAGGTTCACTACCAGATAATAACTGGCTTTACAGTTTTACATTCATCTTATTCATTGTTTTAAAGTAAAATGATTTGCAAAGCATGCACCCAACCAATTTTTCAGTGATCATTTCACAATACAAGAATGCATATACTAAGTTTCAGCTTGCATTTCAAAATGTTTGTCATGTTTTGTTTTAGACAAATGCTGAGTAAATCGCCCTCATACTAGCAAACCAACTGAAGAAAGTAACTAAGAAAGGAAATATAGATGGATCATTAATGATGTTGGTTTAAGAATATTTTGGGAATTGAATTTTGAGATCTTCAGTTGACAAAGTTGCAAACTTTATGAAGAATTGCTCTATTGTGATGTGTAAGCCTTACGATGGTTAGCAACTACTTGTATATGATTTGATAATGTCTTAATGTGCATGATTGTGATCTATGCTTACCTATGTCATATCTAGTGCAAATACTTAAAGTCTTATCCTTCTGGATGGTGGTAACACCCTAATCCTTGAGTTTATCAGTTTTACTTAAGGGCTTAATTAAAGAATATACAATCAGTGAGACATACGCATTAGGGACGTTACAATAAAGGGCTAGATAAGAGTAATTATTCCATCCACATGCTATGTATAAAAAAGTTTAAAGGACTAAATCAACAACTGGTAGAATCAAGTTAGTAAATTTAAACATGTGTAAAAAGAAAAAAAATCCAAAATTGACATTCCTGAGAACTTCAAAAGAGCATTTCCTTCTTATTGAATAATCCTTCTCCTCCTCACAATACCAAGGAGCAAACTCACTTTTAGCTCCAAAAGCTTGTCATAAGATAGAATTTATATATGCTCCTAGGTCCCAAGAAACTAAAGGTGGAAGAGCTGTAGCACCCTCTTCAGGGTCCTGAAAGCAACAATATTCACGTGTGTTTCAATAACTCTTCCATACAAGAGCGTTGGTTCTCAAATGATGACCCTTCCATACAAGAGCATTGATCCTCTTTTAATGCTAGCTCTTCCTATATGAGGTTGAACCTTTCCAAATTAAAAGTCCTGATAAATTCCTTTATAAATAATAACACCAACAATCGACTCATTTAGTATAAATTCAAGTTCAAAATCAAGGCCAGGCAGGGCCTCATTCATGAAAACATGCATTTCTCAACCGGAATATTAAAGATCAATCAGTATTCACAATTCAAGTTCCAAGCCGAAATCAAAACTATACTTTGGGTCATGATGATGCATAGTTGCTCGAAAGCAAGAACTTTTAGCCATTCAAATATACTTTCATACTCACCCAGACACGAGTTTCGATTCTCTGGTTAGATTTAAGGAAAATAGTTTATTTCCTGGTTCTAGTACCAGGGGTGAATTCAAGAACACACGAGAATCACTCACATTAGTTAACAATGCATACCATTATGTTCAATAAATTAGGTCACAAGTTAAGCAATTTAGGAGCTGTTTTTGTTTAAGTCAGGTTCAAGTTTAGGAGTTCAAGTGACATTTTTTCAGTACCTTTCAGTTTTCAGCAACCTATAGATAATACCCAAGTACAAGTCGCGTATTTTCCAATTCGATTCACAAGCTTGGATGACACCTAAGATGCTTTGAGTTTAGGTAGATTTGAATAAACAAGCAAATGACCTTTTGTCGAGGAACTTTTAACTTACTTTCCATACGCCAAAAGGGAAATCACCCAACAATTCAAGGGGCTAAAACTAAGGTAATCTTTTTGGGGGGTTCACGTGAACCACTATACCCTCTTCCTTCGAATCTAGTTTGCTCTTGTGGTAAGGTTAAATTAAATGAACAACCCATACTTACCCTAAACAACATACACACCTCAGACACACCACAAAAGGGCCAGGAACCAGTGTTAAACAAAGTTCAACGACTCATGGACCGGTCTGAGGAGCAAGACAACAGCTCCCTTTTCTAGTTCTAGCCTCGAATAGAAACATACTTGCAAACAATTTGCTAACTAGTTGTACCAATTGTCTCAAAGCTAGACAAATCGATTCAAACACAAAAACTCATGCCAAAATGAAATAAAAGTAACAATAAATCAACAGTAACTCACCAAATCGAGCCTCCTATCCCCCTCATCACAACACCTCCCCAAAATGACTTTCGGATCACATCAAGACCACACAATAACTTAATGGTCTCATTCAATCCTTCTCTTTTTCAAAATTGCACATTTCCCACGTAATCTAGCTTCATGAGATTTCTCCAAATCTCCATGGCTAAGCCCAATAGAAATTCAAGAAGTTGATAGTAACTGAAGGATTGAAGGGCACCCGCCTATCATCCAACTAATCGCACAAGTGTAAAATTCACTTTAATTTCGAAATTAACACTAATATATAAAAAAGGGAACCTCCTAACTTAATCCAAGCTCATAGACCCATTTATAGGCTAATGGGCTGATTTGAAGCAGAATTTCGGGTCTCCATACCTCCCTCTTGCTGCTACTAAGTTCCCTTTGTCTCGATCTCCCTCTCTTTGCCTGTTGTTGCTAATACTTGCTACTGTTCTGTCCCTTTCCTTTTGTCTCCCACATTGCTATTGTTACTCAGCCCCTTCCTTGCTTTCTGCGTTGAACCGCTAGGCCGGGGCATGCCTTCAGCCTTCGTGTTGTCGTGACAGGTCGGCTGGCTAGCGATCAGGTGGTGCTTTCACCTCTGCCGTTATTCCTATCTCCCCTTGCTCGCTCTTGGGAATCGATGGTAAAGAGTGCGTGGGAAGAAAACAGGACTAAAGGTGAAGGTGTTGAGGAGAGGGGTTGATGTCATAATGTTGTGGTTTAAATGGGAGGAGGCGCCTAGCCCTTTAATTTAGTCTCCCCCTCTTCTATCTACTAACCCAAAATCATAAAGTGATTAGGCCGAATAGACAAGCCCAGAAGTTCTAGTACCTGTTATCCCGGTTGATTCTACCATTCTCACTCGATTCAACTCTTGACGTATTTTCTAATTTCGTGCAATCACATAATAAAGAAAAAAATTTCAAAAACTGGTTCACATAAAATCATTTACTTAATTAATACACAAATATTAGCCTAACATAGCTAATATAATAAAACGTAGCTATTAAATTATTAATCTAAACAGTTAGCCCGACATTAAAAATCCTCGGCTATTACATAAAATGATAATGAAACGGCCATTATGATTAACAATGCTAATCTAATGATCATAATGATTGAAAAGAAGCTTCCAATGTTAGGGAATGAACATGATATTGATGACATAGAAATCTAGGGCTCTACAGCGGATGAATGCATCGTCATCAAATTAAAAGATGTAATCCCATTTGACTTCAACTTCTACTCAAACAAGAAAGTCAATGCGATGATGAGAAACATTGGCTACTTTGCTACAACTCAATTATGAAAGAAACCAAGAATGCCCAATCCTCTTCTAAAGGCAAACCCCTTTGCGCACCTTTTTGGCTTTGGAAACAGAACTTCTCCTCAAAAGCTCCATCTAATGATTCGATAGGACAAACTCAAAAAGGACCTACTAGATCCATAAATTTATACATATAATATGCCTTCTTATCTCCTTATCCTTCACAGGACTTTCGTAAAGGAAGGAGGAATACACCTTATTGGGGGCTCCCTGCACCAAAGTACACCCCATGTCTGGGAGAGGTCCTTTGGGATTTAAGATCTTCGACAACTGTGCTCGCTCGAAAGCGTAAGTATATTTCACCAAAAAAAAATATCTAATTCAAAATAGTTTGGGCTCATGAGGACAAGCAAAATCACTTTGGGTTGTTATTCGAGGTGAAGAAGATAAACATGAAGATCCAGGATGGGTGCTAATGGTGGTTGGCCAAGACTTAGACCCTACAAAGATGATTACCGATAATGCTGAACTGGGACATACATAGATGATGTGGACAGCTAACAATGGTAGAAAAATCATTACGTGACTATTACAAAGCCTAAGGACCTGATTGTTGAGCCAAATAAAAACCTCAATTTTAATCAAAAATATTTATTTGTGTATGAGAGAGAATCTCTCTTCTTTTTATTTGAGTTTTGCTAAAACTAATGTACTCACTCAGGATTTCAATAAAATGAATATTTTCTAGTATGATTCCTGTGTTTGCACCAATGAATATTCAATCCATCCAAACCACTTTATGAGTAATAAAAAATATGGTAATCAAACTTATATCCTTAAAGAAACCAAAACAACAAATTTTGTGACAAATGAAGAACTAAAGGAACTCCAGTTAGGTTCATCTTTGACTCCTAAGGGAGAGGGACAATTTCCTCATCTCCTAAAGGAATTCAAGGACGTCCTTGCATGGTCTTACAAAGGTATACTGATATGGCCGCAAATGCACGGTGGCGCGGTAGCAATCAAGGTCGATCCCATAGAGACTAGGCTGATCTATTTGGCTATATCCCCTCAAGATATGCTAAGCAAAGTTCTAATTCAAGTGGTTTTGATTAACAACTGCAAATAAACTTTCCTACATCAAATATGGAAAAAAACACCTAGGAATTTTCATAGTTACGAAAGGGAATTGAATCAAAATGATAAACATGTGCTTTTCTCTAATTGGTTAATTTCGAGGAGTTGCAATCTATACAGAAATTTAGTCTATTCTTTTCAAATCAACTAAATTTGCCTAAACTAAGCAAATGTTGCTCTTTCAAGCTAATTTAATTTAATTCAAGTTAAATATCTTCAATTACTCTCTAGTCCTCCTAACATGCAAATCTATCTTTCGAGACGAAGTTATGCTAGGTCTAATCAAGCAGTCCAACAACCAAATATCATCTTTCAAATGTTCACTCGATTGTCTCAAGTGTACAAGTAAATTTTAGCCAAAAATCAACTCACAGCATATTAAACACTTGATAGAACGAAATCAAACTAATCATGAAAATAAGCATAACTGAACAGATTAAAACACATCCAACTACACCTCCATAAACTACTAAATCCCTATACAAAAGTAAACGACTCGCACATGATCGAAGATTTAAACAACTAACTACTCTAAAATGATAAAGCTAAAGGGAAAAGAGAAGAGAAGAGAAAAGAATTGCTCAGCCAAAAATCGCATTTGAACCGTCGTGCAAACCCGGGATGGAATCCTTACCAGTCTTCACTTCAACTCTATCTCACTCTCTCTCTAATCTAAACTAATCCTAATCTACTTAAAGAGAGGAAAGGAGTATGAGATGAGATGACAGGGTGTGTGTAAGGATGAGAGCCCCCCCTTTTTATAGTAAAATTCTGGAAGACGAACAGCCACTCATAATAATGGAGTAATAACTGCTGGGAAGTCGAAGAGCTTGCGAGAAAACAAAACGCCTCACAGGAAATAGAGACATCACGGATCGTGGCATCCACCACAGACTGACCGTGTGTCCACTGCCTCGGTATTCTTCTGTTCTTCCTTCTTTCTGTGAGCATGGCAACTTAGGGATATCCATGGAGAATCAAAAATACACTCATTTATGGGTCAAAATAGGAGCAAAAAGCTCCAAAATCCTACAAAACACAGAAAAGAACCATACCCGAGCGTAAACTGGGAAAAAGAGTATAAATTATCACATAAAGCATATAATTTTTCCTAAAAATATGACAAATTTGATATACACATTAAGCACTTATCAAACTCCCCCATGCTTAAAGTGTTGCTTGTCCTCAAGCAAACAATATAGAAAATCGACTAGGGAAGATGCAACGAAACAACCTCTTTAAATTAGGCAAACTATAGCATGTCACAAGCAAGAATAAAAATCAATGGCAACCCCAAGTAGTATGCAAAACATTTCACAATTAGGAGGAAAAGAAGGTTTTCAAAGAAGTGCATGACCACATGCTCAACATCAAACTTGATCACCCCCAAAAAACCACAAAGCATGTCATGCAAGCACAGAGAATTGTATAAAGCCAAATGGACCGGTAGAACCTCACTTTGAGGAAATGTGGAACACTCCCACTCATGTGTTTAAAATATAACAAAGGTCCACTCAAGGCTCATTCCAAAGATGCAATGTACCATATGCTTGACAAGGCTCTCAAATTCTCCACCACTAAAATGCGATGTGCACAAGACAATCAAGAGGACTTTGATAGGGGTAATGTGGGCTAGAAGGGTTAAGGAAAAGGAGTGGACAAATGAATTTGGGCAATGTGGAGCTACTTAGCAGAGCGACTAGGGAGCAACGAACAAAGCACCTAGAAAGTAATAAGTTCACCAACACTCCAAACTCCAACATACAATGAACATATCCCAATCAATTATATAGGAAATGAGTTAACAAAGAAAGAAACTCAAGCTATGTACGCATCCCATGCCAAACACTTAGTTTTTTTTTCGCTTTTTTTTCCTACAATTTTCTTTTTTCTCCTCTTTTTTTTTGTTTTGCAACATGATTACACATCAAATTTTTTTGCAACATGATTTTTTTCTTCGTTTACCTTTTCTTCCTCTACCCCTTTTTTTCTATTTTTTGGTTTTTTTTTTCGGGAAATGAAAGGAAAATTGCATTACTGAAAGGCATAGGATCACGAGCTATCAACTCACAACCTGATATATATATATATATATATATATATATATATATATATATATATATATATATATATATATATATATATATATATATATATATATTCAACACAAATAAGAGGGAACAAACCAACATACCAAAGACATCTTAAACTTAATTATCCCCAAAATCACCTACTGCAAAGATAAAGTGATGCTCCATAGACTTGACTTAAAGGTAGTAATATGTGTTTGGCCAAGGGCTAAGATGAAGGGATCATAACAAAGAAAGATATAAGCTCAAAGCGGCTAGCAAAGGGAATAAACATGTAATACAAGGGTAGGCTATTTGGCTATGTGGCTAAAATAACCCAAGAAAGAAATGCATCTATCATATCATCAACTATGCACATGCTAATGTGGTTTTGAACAAGAATCTAGGCAAGTTCTAGAGATGCAATATGGAAGAGTCACACATGTGAAAAAAACATGAGACTAAATATAATGAATTAGTTCAAATAAGGCACAAAATCTCACAGGACATCTACCAAAGTCACAATAAGCACATAAAATGAGTCCATGTACAAACATTAGTGCTAAGGACTCTAAGAGATAACAAAGTTCTCAAACAAGATAAGGGTCAAAACAAGAAATATTTATAAAACCTTCAAAAAGTTTAGCACCAAAAGGGTTTACATATCAAAAGTTACTCAAGCACACGAAAGCAATTATGGCTAACAAAAACATCATTGGAGCTTATCTCAAACCAATCCTTACCATTCCTACATGCAATCCTATATGCAAACCTAAAAATCAACTAAATGCAACATGCTAATGCAAACCAAAAGAAAACCTAAAACTATATGCTCTAACATGTATGCAAACTAATAACCAAAATAGAAAACATAGAAATTACCCTTCCTCCACGCTTAGATCAAGCATTATTATTCAAAGGAAAGAAAA
The DNA here is from genome assembly GCA_029747015.1 of Carnegiea gigantea. Taxonomy (NCBI): domain Eukaryota; kingdom Viridiplantae; phylum Streptophyta; class Magnoliopsida; order Caryophyllales; family Cactaceae; genus Carnegiea; species Carnegiea gigantea. The sequence goes on along the minus strand of JAKOGI010000264.1, from coordinate 386,066 downwards.
GTAAGAGAAGGGAAAGGAAAACAAAAGAGAACAACCTCACCAGGTTAGGTGCAGAGTGGACCTAAGCTATGTGGCCTCATAATAACTGGGGCTCATGGAGCATCTGCCACTCCATCACGTTTTCAAAACTCTTCTCATGAAAGCAGATGCCGTTAAAGCACATAGGAGCTTATCAAACTCCTGGGACTATAATTGAGGAAATAAAAGGTAAGAGGAAATAACAAAAAATACACCAAAGACAACTAATATCCTCTTAACCTTTTCAATACCCTTAGAAAAATCATAGGAAGGATTAAAGAATGTACACCACATGATTTTCCTGGGTAGGTCCTCTAGGCATACACAATAAGGGTCAATGGAGGGATCATACCCCCTTAAGTAACCTAAGGACATATAATCTTGAACGTTCCTGCCAAGCGTACTAAATATATTATCCTCATAGCTCAAATCAACATTAGCATTACAAATCATAGAATTATCAATGGGCTCAACAATGTCATACTCAGGGGAGGAAGAGGGTTATGAACACGTAGGGGAAACATGTAAATGATCAAGTGGATTGAGGAAAACACAATCATTAAAACCAAGGCTAGGAGACTCCTTATGCACAAGCATATCATGTGACCCCTCCAAAGGAGTCTCAACTAGATCATACACCTTATAAAAGGTGTCTTCTGATGCAAAACATGCATTAACAACATCAAGCCTACCATCAAACCCAAAAGGCTCACCCGCTTGGAGCCCTATGAACTGAGCTAAAGGAAAGAATGAATCATATAAGTTCAGGACAACATCAGTATTATCCCACGGTGATACAAAGTCAGGTTGCACATAGCATGCATAATAAGGATATGAATTTATATCATGGTTAGAAGAATTATAGAAATCACATCAAAAAGGGGCATAATAAGATCTACAATAGAACGCGCAAGGATCAGGAAATTAATATTTAGATATAATAGTAGCCTTCTCAAATTCAAACGAATCCCAAGCAATCCACTTAAGCAAATACCATACCTCATCAACACTTCTACCATTAAACCCCAATATTCTAAAAGAATACGAATTTTACTATTCACATCCTCATCAAAAATGTCCAAGCTTTTTCATTTACCAACACAATAATTACATTGAGTGAGAAAAATATTTAATCGTTTTAAATACCTCCAAAATAGTTCATGCTCGAATTATGAAAAATGGAAAATTGCGATTGTTTTTCTCAAATTTTATTTTATTTTATTTTTTAATTTTCAAAATATTTCTGTTTTCTTTTTTTTAAAAAAAAAGAAAAACAAAATCCTTAGTCAAACCTATCAGGAAAAACCCAATATTCGACGCCAGTCCCCGGCAAAGGCGCCAAAAACTTGATACTGCCGCAAGCGCACGGTGGCGTTGTAGTAATTAAGGTCGATCCCATAGAGATTAGGTTGATCTATTGGGTATATCCCTTCAAGATATGCTAAGCAAAATTCTAATTCAAGTGGTTTTGATTAAGAACTGCAAATAAACTTTTCTAAATCAAATCTGGGAAAAACGCCTAGGAATTTTCATAGTTATGAAAAGAAATTGAATCAAAATGATAAACATGTGCCTTTCTCTAATTGGTTGATTTCAAGGAATTGCAATCTATACAGAAGTTCAATCTATTCTTTCGAAATCAACTAAATTTACCTCAGCTAAGCAAATGTCGCTCTTTTAAGCTAATTTGACTTAATTCAAGTTAAATATCTTTGATTACTCTCTAGTCCTGTTAACATGCAAATCTCTCTTTCGAGACGAAGTTATGCTAGGCCTAATCAAGCAGTCCAACAACCAAATGTCGTCTTTCAAAAGTTCACTCGATTGTTTCAAGTGTGCAAGTAAATTTTGGCTAAAAATCAACTCACAACATATCAAACACTTGATAGAACAAAATCCAACTAATCATGAAAATAAGCAAAATTGAATAGATTAAAACATGATCCAACTACACCTCCATAAACTACTAAATCCCCAGACAAAAGTAAACTACTCACACATGATCAAAGATTTATACAACTAACTAATCTAAAGTGATAAATCTAAAGAGGAAAGAGAAGAGAAGAGAGAAGAATTGTTTAGCCAAAAATTACGCTTGAACAGTCGTGCAAACCCGGGATGGAATCCTTACAAGTCTTCACTTCAACTCTATCTCACTCTCTCTCTAATCTAAACTAATCCTAATCTACTTGAATAGAGGAAAGGAGTATGATATGGGATGATGGGGTGTGTGTGAGGATGAGAGCCCCCCTTATTATAGTAAAATCCTAGAAGATAAACGGCCTTGCGTAATGATGGAGTAATAACCGCCAGGAAGTCAAAGAGCTTGCAAGAAAACAAAAAGCCTCGTAGGAAATAGAGACACCACGAGCCGTGGCATCCACCATGGACCAACTGTGGTGTCCACTACCTCGGTATTCTTCCGCTCTTCTTTCTTTCCACGGGCATGACAACTTAGAGGTATCCATGGAGAATCAAAAATACACTCATTTATGGGTCAAAATAAGGGTAAAAAGGTCCAGAATCCTTTAAAACACATAAAAGAACCATACCGATCTAAAATGGAAAAAGGAGTATAAATTATCACATAAAGCATATAATTTTTCCTAAAAATGTGGCTAAATGACCCTAAAATGATATACGCGTTAAGCATTTATCACATACCCAGGATTGAGTGAGCGATCGCCTAAGTATAAGATCCTGTCATATTCAAGTACGAAGCCTATCAAATAGAAAATTTGTTAAGTAAAGCCCAAATGGGTCATAAAATTTTAAAAAAAGCGCAAACATAGCTAAATATTAGCTTCTCATTGGTCTCCTAATGCCCTTACTAGGTGGCCAACATCATCCTGGTGCCTAAAAAAGATGAACGGGTCCATATATGTATAGATTTCCAAGTTTAAGTGAGGCAAGTCCAAAGGATGACTTTCTTTAGCCTCATATTCACTTGCAAGTAGATAAGACAGCAGGACCCTGCCTATTATCATTTATGGATGGCGCAAATTTTGTAACAACATGATGCCTTTTAGCCTAATGAATATTGTGATAATTTGTCAATGCATGGCTTAAATTTTGCTACATGACATGATGCACAATAAAGTGCAGGTCTATATAGACGATATAGTCATCAAACTGAAAAGTAGAAGTAGCAGAATCCCCCCTAAGAAAATTCTTCAAAATACTACAAAAATATACCCTGTGTTTGAACCAACAGAATTGTTCCTTTGGCCTCACTTTGGGAAGCTTCTATGATATATAGTCAGCTCAATAAGAATTGGGGATAAGCAATTTAAGAGTAAGGCCATGAATAAATATAATTTTTTTAAGACAAAAAAGCAAATTCGAAGTTTCCTTGAGCACGTACCATTTGTGAGTCATTTTATCTCAATGTTGGCTATGACTTGTGAGTCGATCCGTAAGAATTTAAGGGGGGAAAAACTCCTATGTAGACTGGGATGAGCGTTGTTAAAAGGCTATCAATATAATAAAAGAGTATTCAGCAAATCTCTAGTCTTGTAACCATCACAAGAAGGTCTATTTTTACAACTCTACCAAATGATAGTGGTAACTATGATGGCCAGCTCAAGAAAACAAAGGAAAAGAGAATGCACATATTCCTTTAACAAAATGTTTCTTAATTAAGGTGATGTATACTGAATTTAAAATATGTACATAGCGCTCATATGGGTTACCAAGCACTATATGCTCAATGATGAAGTAAAGGTCATAACCAAAGTGGATCCGCTGAAGCACCTAATGGCTCAGTTAGGCTACCAAGAAATTAAGGGATTATATGCTCCATAACAAAGTATAGGTCATAGCCGAAGTGGATCTGTTGAAGATTTGCTATTCTCCTTATAGCACCATCCATCCTTTATAGGAGGATCGCATGATGGATTGTTCTACTCTCCGAATTAAATCTAGAGTTCAACGCACAAAGTTTGTAAAACAAATACCAGTATCTGATCTCTTGGCTAACCACCCATAAACCAAGAGGAAGAAAGTTATGTTATTTAGGATAAAGACAACCTCTTAGTCAAACATGAAACTTAGCAGTTGTATTTCAACAGTGCATCTATCTACAAGGGTTATGGGGTTGACATCCTACGAGTAGCACAACAAGGATTACATATCCTGAGTTCCACCAAACTAGATTTTGTGGTCACAAATACTGTAGCTAAATATGAGGCTCTTATCATATGAATGCAATCCACTTGAGCTCTCTAAATCAAAATTTTTAAGATGTACAAGGACTTAAATCTAACTATAAATCAGAAATTAGATGGTGAAAAGTGAAAAATGAACATTTGGCACTCTATTATGCCTATTTACAAAGATAACATCCCATTTTAATTAATTAAGGTTTGCTTATCTCCCAAGAGAGGAGAATCAATTAGTAGGCATGCTAGTAAAACTAGCATCAGTTATTGTCATACCAAACAAAGTGTCTAAAATGATTATCACTGCTGATATGAAAGGTGAGCTATACTTTTGCTTGGAAATAAGGGAAGAGGAGAAGGAAACATCCCCATGATATTTTGACATATTAATTACCACCAGAGAGAGGATTACCCTCTTGTTTCCTTGAAACAAGTTTAAAGAGCACTTTGGTGCATAGCCTTATAATTTATATAGGACAATGGCATACTTTATTAAAAACCAGCTACGATATTAACTTACGCTATTTAAATGAAGAGGAGATAAAAATCCTATGGAGGAGATTCATAGAGGTGACTGCGCTACCCAAGCAAATAAACCATTGTCCAAGAAAATTGAAAGGTGAGCAATTATTAGACAACAATAGATCTCAGTGCTTTCAATTCAATTGAAGATGTGAAAAGTGTTAAAACATGCCCATATTCAGCATATGCCTTCCTTGCAATAATATACATTTACCTCACATTGACTTTTTTAAATTTAGAAAATTAACATTTTGGGTAAAATCACTCTAAAAAGGAATAAATGGCTAGTAGCAATTGATTATTTCACTAAGTAGGTAGAAGTAGCATCGTATGCAGCTCTTAATTGCCTTCAAGTATGCCACTATTTCATCATGATAGATATATTATTTGTTGCTGCAGAGTACAACATTAACTAATAAGCTATCATAGGTCTCATTCCAAGGATGAGACCATAAAACTCCTCGAATGGTGTAACATCCAACATTAGCAATCCATTGCCTATGGATTGCAAACAATAAAGTTGTAGAAGCTTCTAACAAAAACATCAAAAATATTTTAAGAAAGGTGATAAAACAATACAAAGGTTGGCCTAATAAAGCCCCTTTCACATTATAGGGTTGTCAAACTTCTATGAAGCTACCTACAGGAGCAAATTCGTTCTCCCAATAGAAATAAAGTCTCCATCACTGTGGGTTGCCTTTAAAGGGTCATTGGCATAAGTCCATTGGATACAAGCCCGATTACGAAGAACTAGGATGCATTAATAAAAAATGACTACAAACCCTACATCACCTACAAACTTATGAACAAAGTATGGAAAGGGATTTCAATTCAAAAGTGTACCCATGAAACATGAAAATGGGAGATGTAATCATGTGAGGAAGTTGCTGCTAAGGCAGCAACTCCTTACCTTGAACTTATTGAGTATGTCTCTCCTGACTTCCTTTGCATGATTCCTACTTTTTCTATTTGTTCACTTCCCTTACTTTCCCCTATGTATTATATTCCTAGGCCCATTGACTATCCTTTTGTGTATGATGTCTTGGTTATGGGCCATGTGAAGCACATGTTTCATTTGCTAAAACAGAATATGGATTTGTTTATTTTGTCCCTAGGCACCTTTTGGAGAGTTTAACCTCTCCCTTGATCCTTATCATGCTCACATAGAAGACTTACGTAGAAAGATCATATTAGCTTTCTTCTTATGTTATTCTTTTGATTTTTCTATGGCATCTAACCAGTTGAAGAGAGCATTGAATATCATTGATATACTCGTGATTATGTTCCTTTACTCACACCCATTTGAATTGCATGCTCAAGTGTTTGATAAGCTTTTATAGGCTTTGATAACATCAGAGTTAGGTGAGTTGAGTCATGAATATAGAGGAGTGGTAGATGGTCCTCTAGCCCCGCCATGGCACCATCACAGGAGACTTAATTTGGGTGCAATTAGTATCCAACTAGGTATGATCCTTTCATCCTTTCTCTTCTCCTTTTTTCTTTCACTTCTTTCTCTTTTGTACATAATCGTTGATATCATTGTTATGCTTTTTTAGTGGTAGTTTTTTAGGATGAAATTTGGGATGCTGTTGAACCATGATGGCGATGATCACCATTTATGTTTGGTTGTTGATGTGCATCAGCTTTGTACATAACTGATGGTGGTTTTTTTGGTCTTATAGGTATGTTTTGTTCATATCGTCAATTTCGTGAAGTTGTGCTTTGAGTTGTGTTGTTGGTTTGCAAATATGTGTTGTCATAATGGTTTTAAGTCATCTTTTTTCCTTTTTTTATTTTCATTTTGTATAATATCTTGTTATTTTTTTAGTCTCTTACATTTTGTATATGTGTGGTTTTGAGACTTTTTGTAGATATTAGGTCTGTTGACTCTTTAGCTCCTAATGAGGATATTGTGGGATTTTGATGTAAGGATAGGAATGACATATGCGCATGTATGTATTGTTTTGCGAAAATTTTTCAATTTTTGTACGGATTTTGTATAGCTTTGGACATTTTTATGCCACTTTGATCGGTTTTTGACCCATGGTGCTTGCTTGTTTCTACATAGGTAAGATGTGCATGGTTAAGGACTTTGTTTATTGCAAAGTTTTCAGCTTTTTGTCATAATCTCTTTTCACATGTGTGAATTGGTTCCTAGCCTATGTACTTGATAGTTAGCTCTTAGCATTAGATGCCAAAATTAAGATTTGAGTGTGCTTTTCTTGCCTAGATGGACTTTTGACTTCACACACTGGGGGCCTATTCGTGATAAGTACACTGGAGGAGTAGCAAATAAATTCAAGCAGATTGGAGCAGGTTTGAGCAGACTTAACCAGTAGTTATCAGATTAGAGTATGTTAGATAGATTGGAGTTGATTAGAGTAGCTTGGAGTTGATTGGAGCTATGAGCATAGTTTGGGAGCAATTAGAGTGTTTTAGAATGTTCGAAGCATTTTACCAATTTTTGATGGCTTTATGCAATAACAATTTATTTTTGTAATATAATAATTATGCAACAAATAAACTAAACTTGATTGCTAGCATTATTAGGTGAACTAATAATAATTTTTTCCATATCAAGAAAAATATAACAACCACTTGCAACTAGGTAAACTTGTTTCACTACAGCTAAAAGTTACATATAAAAATTTAGGGGTTGTCTTTGATAATGAAGTCATATTAACTATTACATCTGTCCATTCATCGCTTGTCTATTTGAATAATCTTGCGACCCAACGTGGGCGATCATTACAATATTTATTTGTCTTGGCAAAATTCGTATCCTTGTTTAGGCATTCAACTAAAGTTTTATAGCATAGTTGACGCATTCTGTCCTTCTATATCATCCAACTATTCTTTAACACCCCAAACATTCTATCAATAATTGACCATAATAAAGTTGAGGATAATAAAGTGAAATCTACATCGATGGAAGTTAATATGTTAATTTTCAATAATAACTTGTCTTCAATAATTGATTGGTCAATAATGGCTCCAAAATTATACTCACATTGTTCTTATTTCATTAATTTGATGTTAATAATTTTCTTAGACAATTATTTTCTAACAAATTATTAATTTTTGCATACATCGGTTAGGTTAATTTGTCGCTCATGTGAAAACATTTATATTTTTGTCTGCGGGTACGGACTAATTTTGAGCGGGATTAAATGACTGGGAGCAGCTTAGATCATACTAAAGCAAATTTGACGAGTAGTTTGCATATTTGAGTAGGCTGAAGCAGATTGGAGCAAATAGCAGATTCAATACGCTATAAAAAATAGGCCTGACTTTGAAAAAAAATAGAGGAAAAAAGAGTGTGAGAGAAAGTTTGAGTTTAGCACCTGTAATTAGGCTTGAACAAGGGTCTTGAAATCAAAATAAAACCCCTAACTAGGAAAGAAGTATGATACATTTTATGCTATTCATTCTGGAGCTCCAAACCCAAAAAGTTCTAGAGCTACGAACTTTGGCAAATAAGCATGAGTGTACAAGTGGAAAGAACCAAAAAAATAGGAGGAAAGAAAATAAAAGTGAGAGTGTATTGATAGTTAATAGCAGGAAGTACATTATGTGAATAAGGATGAACTTTGACCTGTTTTTAGCCTAAAATTTACATCTAATACACTTTACATAGGGCAGCAAGGTGTATCGTGTTGTGTGTAATGACCAAAGAGAGCGACTAGAATTTATAGCCTAAGTGCCTTTCAAGTGTATCTTTTACTTCGTATACAAATCAAGTGTATGTTTTGCTTGTATATATCTTCCCCGTGCTTTTCTATATGTGCTATGCTTTGAAAACCCCCCCAAAAAAAAAACCCTAATATTTTATGGATATATTTTATGTAGACCCTCACGAGACCTCACCTTATCCAGTAGAAGGAGCCAAGGGGTTCAAACGGTTTGCTGCACGTGCTAAGTACAACGGTGATTCCTACAAAAGTTAGTTAGGTTTTAGTAGTCTTATTTTCTTTTGCTCGAGTACATGTAAACTCCAGATGTTGAGGAATTTGTTCGAGCTTAAAATGTGTCAATTTCACACCTAATTTCACCTACGTCTAGATCTTACTAATGATTACTTTAGGACTTTATTTACGTTTTGTGTTTTTGTAGGAAATAAGCCAAGGGGAGTAAGTCTTGAGGTTCTTGAGGATCAATCAAAAATGAACCCATGTCATTAACTCGTAATCCATAAAGAAGTAATATGGAAAGGGAATAGAGAGTAGCGAGGCTAACCATGAATAACAACTAGGTTAACATGAGTTACCCAACAAGCAAAATTAGGTTAGCCATGTTGAGATAGAGTCAAACCATGTGCAGGCACATGGCAGTGTCCCTTGGCACAGCCAGACCGTGATTAGCAGCACGACCATCTCTTATTGCTTTGTCTCCTACGACTCTGTTCCAACGACTAGGCATGACTATGCTAGATCTGTGACTTCAGGGTCTATAAAGCCCACATTCTCCCCTATTTGTAATCATCTCCATTAGAGGTTTTGTTTTATATAGGAATTCTCTATCTTGGTTCATCAAAGAGGATTAGATTAAAGGGATGAACTCTAATCACCACCCTTCTCAAAGAGAGAAAGATTTTGAGAAAACCAAGCTTCAGGCTCTTATATAATTTATCAAGTTTGAATTTTCATGCTAATAATTAAGCCTATAAATATCCAATTAGAGGGAAAATTAGCTCTACATTAGTGGGGTAAGTGGGGCAATAGAAGGCTTACAAAATATCCTAAAAAAATAAATCAAGGTGCTTAAGATAATTACAATCACTATGAGCTATATTTTTCAGGATTCATCCTCCATTTTCTAAAGGGCCTTGAATAGGCTCTACTCTATCAATTGAGGTGTTGCCAATTGTTGGTTCTTTCTTAATGTGTGAAAAATCATTCCATACTAATTAATCTCCAAAATTATAGCCGTAACCTCCTCAATTAAGCCCATAATCACAACCGTGCATTTTTCAGTCTTAGACCAACCCTTGCTCGATATTTAGCCCATAACTTCCCCAAAACTTGGATTTTAAATGTGATTCAAGGCTTGTGGGAAAATAAGCTTCTGGAGCTTTCTATCCATAGATAAAACACTAAGTTTAAAGCTTATTTAGTCATCCAAAAAGTAGCTGAAAGTAGACCTATGAAATTGGAACTTTTTGGACAGCTTGTGCTACAGGCTTTGTTTATCATAATCGACCACTAACAAGTGAATGATGGACCTAATCAACTTTGGGAGAATGATTTAGGTTTTTTCTCTAGATCACATTGTATGTTGGATATGTAAATGCTTATCTATTGTTTTAAAATATCCTCTAAAAAGTGTTCATGTAACTTTTACATAACAACTACCCTAATTTTCCTACAAGGTAAAGAAAGACAATAATGAAAAACATAAATGAAGAATGGGGAGCATTGATGGGCATATTTAAGAGGCTGATAGGGAGCTTAGCTGGAGATCATCATAGCACTGTCACGGTCTACTTGAGACCTAGTTCATATTGTCAATCAAACACTGCGCCATTTGGATCTCTTTTACTGAATCTCTTTTGTATGCTTCTAACAAGATTTCATGTTTTTATAAGATGACTAAGCATAATCAAAGAGGGCTAAAGTTTAGACTAACTTTACTTAAGACTATCTTTCATCAAAAATGGAGAGATTATTGAGAATCTCATTGAGTCACATCTTAGACAGTCTCCTCAAGACTCAAGGACCATTTTGACTAGAACAGTCCATGATTCATCACATGAAGGTAATTTTGATGAAAGAAAAGTTCAGCATTTGTCAGAATGATGTTAGAATGACTCAGTTCCTAATAATCTCTTATGGTTTTAACAGATATGTCAGACTCATATATTAGTTAGGGTTAATTAATGAAAAATTACTAAATTTAACTATCTAACATAACAAAGGCATAATATTTTTAAAACACTAGTTGTTCAATAATGCTTACTAATTATATGTAAAAGGATGCTTGTTAATTTAGAAAATACTTGGAACTTGTCAAAATGAAATATTCAATAGGAAAGCATGATCAAATGATTCCGTCATTGTTTTATAAGGAGAAAACATTCTTAAAGCCATATGTATTGCCAAGTCGCCATGAACATTTATAGGCTAAAGTGTCTCAAACAGACAAGCTTAATTAACAATCATCTTTCATATTTTATAAAATCACTTATGTAATTATTTTGGGATAAAATCCGGATTCCCTTTATAGTAGTAGAAAATAGCAAATTGGAAGTAAAGCAAGTAAGATTCAAGCTGTTCTTTATAATGAGCATATGTTAACATCAAGCAGTTAATGCAGTATAGAAAACAACCCCGTAAACTTTCTGTTCAGTAGCATAAATAGCAGTATTAGGGAGAAGATCAAGAGTAATAACCAAGATCAATGACTATATTGATGTGAGAAGTTGGGATGATTATTTAACTTATGCAAATGGATACGAAGTACAAAGGAAATGAAAAGAAAATATGACTAATCCTTAAAGCACAGTTTCTATCGCTCTAAAGGAGCTATTAGGGACCCTAAATAGAATATGCCTACACTTCAAGATCAAGTGTTAAGATTAAGATAGCTTTTCAAATATCTTACCATCTTATGGTCTAAGATCTTCATGAGAAATCATTATAAAGACTAAAGGTTACAGCACTTAATCATATTGATAGAACAACTTCAGAGTTAGAGGATTGTATGTTGAGCTTGTAAGAGTTTGACAAAAGGCTAGGGATATCTTGTCGAGTATGAGCTTTTTAGAGTGCTCAAAGAAAACTCTGACTATAGGTAAGGAGCCGATGAGGTTTTGCTGAGTACATTGATGAGCCTTCAAAAAGTTTAGGCAAAAATTCTATTGTTGTTAGCGAGCTAGTGAGCCATTATCGAGGATATCTCAAGGAAGATAGTAAAGTTTGTTAAAATCGAAATGGAGAATCTCAGGTGGAGACTAGGCCAAATTGAAGCGGGTGAACTTCTTAAACAAATTCCTTATCTTGCATGCTTTATTTCTAAATAGCTCAGAGTCTCTAATCTCTACTACATTTACTTTTGCATATTATTATATTAGTTCATAAAGTCTATGAGATAACTGCTTTTATATTATATTGCTAAGAGTCCAAAAGCTTTTTGTCGTTAGTCACCCTATTTACCCTCTCCCTGTTTAGGGTGACATACTTTGATATTGGGACCAACAATAGAGCTTTTACCATAGCTACAATGCAAAGAGATAAGCAGTAGTCTAATAATGGATCTTAAAAATCCCTAAATATTTTTATTTAATTGCAAAATCAATAGAAGAAAAGTAACAATCATTGTCGACTCTTCAAATTCAAGGAGACATAATACGATAAACTCAAATTAAGAGGAATAGAATGTTAAGTGCTACCACATGATGGTTTTGTTGAATTGAACTTGTAAAGGGCTCCTAAAAAGAATGAAGATTCTATGGATGCCCTTTGTACTAGGTAAGGCCACTCATTTTGGTTCACATTTCCAAATTATTTTTTATATTTTCAATTTTTAGACGAAAGTTTAGATTTAAGTCTCTATTCGATGGGAATATATATATATATATATATATATATATATATATATATATATATATATATATATATATATGAATGAGCTAGCTATGGTACACAAGTTTCAGTTATGCTTCATGAGTTTTTTAGTTGCTTTTGCTTTGCTTATTTTTTGTTGTTCCGTTGCTTGTTGTACTTCTTCCTTTACTATGTCTATGTGCACTTGTTCTATATCCTCTTCCTCCTTGTGCCACTCTAGTAGATGGAGACTGTGACAGATGCTTTCTAGGCCTATTAGTTAGTTTAGGTGATAGCTAGTAACGTTTGTAAGGGCATCTCCTCTTATTGTACAAGTTGGAATTACAAATGCTATAACTTATTTTAAAGCGTTACTTTGACAACTTTCCCTTTAAATCATCTTTCAAAGTCATGCTTTGTCAACTTTCTCTTCTTACTTTCATGTGGATTCTTTCTTCTTGGCCTCCTTAGTCTACCAACTCCTATCTAACTAGGAGTTAGATCCAAAAGACTCATTTTTTGTGACCAATAACTTTCCAAAATAGAATGGTTAATAGCCCCTACATAGACTTGTGTATAAGACTTACTAAACCATTCATAGGCATAGCACTAACAATAAAAATTTTTAAAAAAATCATTCATAGACATATTATCCTGCAATGTGCATCGTCTAATACATATAAACAATTGCTTGGTAGCAAGACATCCCAATTGGGTTTCGATTTCCACAAGTACACATCATAATATTTATATCAACCACAATATCATCTAACCCTTTAATCATTTGAAAACTCATAAGACATGAAAATATTACATAAAAATCTAACTTCATCCTTTTGCTCTACAAGTTGTAAACTTATTTAATATGCGTATATCATCCATAGAGAAATTTTTTTTACAAGCCTTTCATTGAGAGCACGTCTAATCTCTTTTGACACATATATCAAATTCTTTTCCCTAACTTTTTGTATGTAGCCCTTAGATTTTATGTCATATTATTACCATTTACTAGTGACAGTACACTTGATTGTAGTTTGTAAAAAAGCTGCGCAAAAAATTTTGGGGATTTGGCTCAAGAAATAAGTGGCGACACTTGGTGACAATTTCCTCCTTTGAATGCATTTTTCATCAAATTGAGTTTGGCATAAGCTCTAGATACCTCCCAAAATACTATTTTTAAGTTATCTCCCTTGCGTCGTTATGCCAGTTAGCATCCTGGTGGTAGTTTGATGACCAACGCGTTGATGCATGCCAGGGCATAGAACAAACTTCATAAGAGGAGAATGGTGAGGTACTTGTAACTGCTCATATAAAGAATTAGTTCTGTGAGGGCAAGGAGCTCAACTTTGAGGCTTATCTGGAAAGGAGCTTACTTTACTGGACACGTTAGGGAGTACTAATCACTCCCAACAACTCATTTTGAGGGTGTCTAATTAGCCTTTGTATAAGAAGATCAATGAAAGGCCAGAACAGCCATGCAAAGTCAGAACAGGCCAAGTTAGCGTTATGGGGATTTTTAGTAGAGCCTTGAAGCCTAACTTCATGTAATACAATACTTGTTTTGAAGCTTAGGAGGTCCACATTAGTATCAAGCCCTTGGATCCCAGCTAAACTCTCTCAATTAGTCACCATAGTAAGAGAATTACCCATTACCAAGTTTCCAGTAGATCATGATCATTGCTTATGAGTAAGGATTGCAGCACCCTAAGTTCATGAATAGGCATCATAATATTTCAGAAGCCTAGCCCTATCTATTATCTAGCCAAGAGCTTAAGCATAAAGTTAAGAACCACCTAAAAATGGAGGAAATACCAATAAGACTACTAGATAGAACAGTGCAGTCCTATGGTAGTCCTACTTACATAAATCAGCCTATTTTTTCCTCTCTCGTATTAGCAACTCGTTGTATGCTTAGTCCTGATAGTGCCTTTATATTTGAATGAGTTTTAGAGGCTCTAGGATGATTAGACCCTCTGTAACACGGTCTTAATCAACAGCCATTTTCCGGTTAGGTGTTAGAAGCTCACTTACTTTAGTAAGCTTCTGATTTTGCACTTTAATTATCATCGTGTAAGTTTGGTTTGAATCAGCTTAGAGGGTAGTATTTAAACTCTCTCTAGTAGCCTTGTATGAGCTAATGTTGAATTTGAATACAATCAGATTTGCTGCTGTAATCTCTCTCTCAAAATCTCTCTAAACTTTATCCTTACTTAAGGCGGTGTTTTTAGAGTTGGATTTATTATCTGATCTTTTAGTGCTTGGCTTTAGGGAGATTGGTGGTGAACCCCTTAGTCTTGGATGGTGGATTTTCATCCTTTATTCCAGGACATATCTTCCATGTTGACTTGGAAGGTGTGGAGAAGGCATTCTGGCTACTTCACATACATCAATTGGTATTAGAGCCCAACTTTGATCCTTAGTGAGTTTTCCTTCCTAACTACTTTTCCTCTTTTATTTACTGAGCTCATCTAGTCATCCCTTAAGCCTAAAACCTATTAAATTAGCTATAAAGAACCTTTGGCCCCAAACATAACCCAGCTACAAAAACACCAACTTCCTTAAAACATCTATAACCAACTACAATACTTGTCCCTGAACAGAATGTCTGAGAGGGAAACTACTTCTCCTCCTCCTCAATAGTCTGTTAAAGTTCATGGAGGGCTCTCTCTTGAACAACCTCATGAACTTAGAAGAGATAGAGATATCTTGGAGATATAGGATAATATTAGGAACTTAACTACTCAGATTCAGTAGTTTATGGCTCAACCTAGTGGCAGGGATAGCGAACTTGCACATGATCCCCCAGATGGATGATATCCCTCCGTAGACTCTCATTATGGTAAAAGCTCTTCCAATGGGGAAGGGAGGTCCAGAAAAAGAAGAACTCACAGAGATGACCTTAAGGATTTTAGGGTGGAAGCCCCTAGGTTTGATGGTAGCTTAAAACCTAAGGACTATCTTGAATGGGTTCAGTCCATGGTGAGAATCATTAAGATCAAGAGATTCCCAGGAGAGAAAGCTTTTAAGCTGGCTATCCCAAAGCTTAAATAATGTGCATCCCTCTGGTATGAAAATTTGAAGAGAACTAGAGTCTTAGAAGGTAAACCCAAGATCAAAACTTGGGTTAATCTGAAGAAACATATGGATAAGAGATTTCTACCTGCCACCTACAAACAAGAACTCTACTTAAGAGTCACTTCCCTTCATTATGGAAACACGAAGGTTGAGGAATACATCAAGGAGTTTGAGCAACTTTAGATCAAGTGTGCCTTAAAGGAAGAGCCTGAATAGACCATTGCAGGTCTCTCAAAAGGTTGACCCTATTATTCTAGACAGGGTTAAACTCCAACCATTCTGGGCCTTTGAGGATGCTTGCAAGCTGACTGTTAAGGTCGAGAAGTAACTTAACTCAAGCAAAACTTATCGCTCAACTCGAGCAAAAGCCACTACCCATTTGAAGCCTTTTAACTCTTACAAAACAAATTCCCCTCCTAGAGAAGACAAAGACAAGGGGAAGGGAAAAGAGGATGTTAAAGAAGCCCCTAAGGGTCAGAAAAAGTTTTAAGTGTCGTGGCTATGGTTATTGCTAGGCAGATTACCCCAATAGAAAAGTCCTCACTATTAGAGAGATAGAGGACCTAGATTAGATTGAAGTAGAAGAGGTTGAAGAAGAGTCAAAAGAGAAAGGAGAGACCTCTTACTTACCACTTGAAGAAGGGGAGATGTTAATGATCAAAAGAGCACTTCATACCAGTGAAGCCTTGCAAGAAGCAAATCAGCGGGAGCAAATCTTCCACCCTAGGTGCAAGGTAGCCAACAAGACCTGTAACCTAATTATTGATGGATGAAGCTGTACAAATGTGGCTTCCACTGAGTTGATTGACAAACTCAGTCTTCCCAACATTGACGACCCCATACCATATACCCTGTAATGGCTTAAGAAAGAAAATGAGGTAATTGTCTCCAAGCAAGCCATAGTAGCTTTTTCCATTAGAGAGTATAAAGATGAAGTTATCTGTGATGTGTTGCCTTTGAATGCATGCCATTTGCACCTGGGTAGGCCCTGGTAGTATGACAGAAGGGTCTTACACCATGGCAAACCCAATACATATTCCTTTATCGAATGGGAGGAAATGGACCTTAACCCTTCTGACTCATACCTAATTGCACAAGCCTGAAGCTAGGAAGGAAAACCTTAGGGAAAATGCCTTGTTTATGAGTGGAGTTAGAGTATAAAGGGCTATTTCTAAGGGAAAGGCCATATTTATTGTCCTAGTGGTGGAGTCCACATCTAATGGGGGGTTTAGCACCTTTCAGTCCCTTGGTCCAGCCTTTACTTCAAGAGTTTAGGTATGTCTTTTGTTAAGACCTTTCTCCTTGCTCTCCTCTCGAGAGGGGAATTAAAAATGATATTGATCTAGTCCCCAGAGGACCTTTACTAAACAAACCTACTTACATATGCAACCCTATTGAGACTAAGAAATTGCAAAGGTAAGTTTAGGAGCTTATTAACATGGGATATGTGAGGGAAAGTATGAGTCCTTATTCTGTACCAACTCTCTTAGTACTAAAGAAGGATGGCAGTTGGAGAATGTGCGTAGATAGTAGGGCCATCAACAACATTACAATCAAGTAGACGTACCCCATTCCTAAGCTTGATGACATGTTGAATGAGCTGCATGGCTCAAAGGACATCTCTAAGATTGACCTAAAGAGTGGATACCATCAAATCAGAATGAGAGAGTGGGATGAGTGGAAGATTGCCTTTAAAACTAAGCAAGGGCTCTATAAATAACTTGTCATGCGATTTGGACTGTTCAATGCCTAAAGCACTTTCATCAGACTCATAAATGAGGTATTCAGGCCTTATATTGGTTTATTTGTGGTTGTTTATTTTGATGTTATCCTTGTTTATAGCAAGACTGAATAGATGAACCATTTAAGGCAAGTCTTTTCCACCCTCAGAGAATATAAGCTTTATGGCAAGCTTGAGAAATGTGAATCCTTCTCTCCCAGGGCTGTTTTCCATGGGTATGTTCTTTCTTGTAAAGGTATTCAGGTTGATGATATTAAAATTGAAGTAATCAAGTCCTAGCCAATCCCAAACTCAGTCTCAGCAGTGAGAAGTTTTCATGACCTTGCCTCTTTTTATAGGAGGTTCATCAAGGATTTCGGCTCTATTATGGCTACGCTTATAGAATGTATGAAGAAGGATAGTTTCTCATAGTCTCCAGCAGCTCAGAAGGCCTTTGAGACTATCAAGAAGAGGCTATGTGAGGCACCTATCTTAGCATTGCCCAACTTTGAAGAATTATTGGAGGTTGGGTATGATGCTAGTGCAGTGGGCATTGGAGCTGTACTTACTCAACTTAAAAGCCCATAGCCTGCTTCAGTGAGAAGCTAAGTGGTCTAAAGCTTAACTACTCCATATATGCTAAAGAATTTTATGCTATTGTAAGAGCATTGAACCACTGAAGCCACTACCTCAAACCTAAGCCCTTTGTTCTTCACTCGGATCATCAAGGACTCAAGTTTCTCAATGGACAGCCTAAGTTGAATGCAAAACATGCCAAGTGGATGGCGTTTCTAAAGCCTTAACCTTCTTGACTCGGCACAAGAAAGGCACTGAGAATGTAGGAGTTGATGTCCTTTCCAGAAGATATGCTTTGATTTCTATCTTGGGAGTAAAGCTTCTTGGACTACAATCCATGCAAAACTACTATTCTAGGGATTCAGCTTTCAAAGATGTAGTGAAGAACACTTCATCACAAGGCCCTTATCTGATGCAAGAAGGATTTCTATTTAAGGGGAATAAGCTTTGTGTTCCTAGATGTCCTTTAAGGGAACTACTATTAGAGAAGCTCATGGAGGATCCTTTGTAGGCCATTTTGGGTTGAACAAGACTCTAGATATTCTTAGAGAGAACTTTTATTGGCCCAAAATGGAGGATGTTCATAGAGTAGTGTCTAGGCGTTCTATCTATCATAAAGCCAAGAGCTAGTTCCATCAAGGCCTATATACACCACTTCCAGTTCCCATGAGGCCTTAAGAAGATGTCAGCGTGGACTTTGTGGTAGCCCTACCTAGAACCCAGAGGGGAAAAGACTTAGTTATGGTAGTGGTGGACAGGTTTTCAAAAATGGCTCATTTTGTGGCTTATCACAAGACAGATGATGCTCCCCACATTGTTGATTTATACTTCAGGGAAATCATTAAGTTCATAGTGTACCTGGAGCTATAGTGAGTGATAGGGGCACCAAGTTTCTAACCCACTTCTAGAGGAGCCTGTGGCATCTTCTAGGCAGCAAACTATTGTACAACAGCACTTGCCATCCACAAACTGATGGCCAAACTAAGATCACTAACAAGACACTCTCAACTCTCTGAGTGACCTTGGTATAGAAGAACTCGAATGAGTGGGATCTGAAACTCCCACACGCTGAGTTTGCCTACAATAGAGCCCCAGTCAAGTCTACTTGATGTTCACCATTTGAAGCCCTCTATGGGATCAATGCCCTCACTCTAATTGATCTTATTCCATTTTTAACTGATTGCAAGGTAGCTATGAGCCTAAACAGAGAGCCAAAGAGATGAAGAGGCTACATGAGCAAATAAGAGCTTATATAAAGAGGATCAATGAGACTAATAAGACAAAGGCCAATAATAAC
This sequence comes from Carnegiea gigantea, assembly GCA_029747015.1. Taxonomy (NCBI): domain Eukaryota; kingdom Viridiplantae; phylum Streptophyta; class Magnoliopsida; order Caryophyllales; family Cactaceae; genus Carnegiea; species Carnegiea gigantea. The sequence continues at coordinate 367,157 of JAKOGI010000264.1, read as the reverse complement.
ATAAAGGGAATTGAATATACCTGGTGATCTTGTCTACTTACACCTCAGGAATGAGAGGTTTCCTACTAAGAGAAAGAGCAAGCTAATGTCAAGAGGAGATAGATCTTTCAAACTCCTAGCAAAGGTGGGAGCCAATGCTTACAAGCTAGAGCTTCCAGGAGATGTGACTGTATCAGCCACTTTTAATGTGGGGGATTTTAGTACGTATGTGGAAGATGATATTAACTTTGGGGATTTGAGGGCAAATCCTCTCAAAGGTGGGAGGATGATGCATGCCAGGACACAGAACAAGCTCCATAAGAAGGAATGGTAAGGTACTTCTAACTACACATCCAGGGAACCAGTTCTATGAGGGCAAGGAGCTCAATTTTGACGCTTGCTAGGGAAGGATCTTACATTGCTAGATACCTTATAGAGTGATAATCACTCTCAACAACTCATTTTGAGGTTGTCTAATCAGCATTAGTCCAAGAAGATCAATAAAATGCCATGATAGTCATACAAAGTTATAATAGGCCAGGTTAGGGTCAGTGGGACTTTCAACGAAGCCTTGAAGCCTAACTTTGTGCAACATGGTACTTCTTTTAAAGCGTAGGAGGCCCACTTCAGTATCAATCCCTTGGATCTCAGCTAAACTCTCTTAATTAGTCACCAACGTAAGAGAATTACCCACTGCCAGGTTTACAGTGCATGCTGCAATGAATTACTTCATGATCATTGCTTCTGACTAAGGATTATAGCATCCTAAGCCCATGAACATGTGTCATAATATTTTAGAAGCATGCTCCTATCTATTATCCATCCAAGGGCTCAAGCATAAAGTCAAGAACCACTTGAAAGGGGATGAAATACCCATCAAATTGCTCGACAGAGCAGCGCAGTCCCCTAGCAGTCTCAGTTGCACAAATCATCCTATTTTTGGTTCTCTTGCATTAGTGACTCATTGTGTGTTTAGTCCTAATTGTGTCTTTGTATTTGAACAAGTATTGGAGGCTCTAGGATGATTAGACCTCCTACAGCAAGGTCTTAATCATCAGTCATTTCCGGGTTAGGTGTTAGAAGCTCACTTGCTTAAGCTTCTGATTTTGTACTTTAATTATCATCATGTAAGCTTGTTTTGAATCAGCTTATAGGGCAGTATACAATCCCTCTCTAGCAGTCTTGTACAAGCTAATGTTGAATTTGAATACAATCAATATTTGCTTCTATAATCTCTCACTCAAAATCTCTCTAAACTTTATCCTTGCTTAAGTTGGTGTTTTTAGAGTTGGATTCTTAATTTGATCTTTTGGTGCTTGGCTTTAGGGAGGTTGGTGATGAATATCTTAGTCTTGGATAATGGATTTTCATTCTTTATTCCAGGACATATCTTCGAGTTGCTAGGTGTGGAGAAGGCATTCTACCTACTTGACATACATCACGCGTGTACTATCTCTTTGTTGATGCAACGTATTTTCATACCTCCTCCCTTGCATTTTTTTTTTTTTTTTTGATGTCATTGTTTTCTTCGATTTGAAATTTTCTATGAACTATCTATCCCACTGTAGTCACTTCCTAGCTAACGCTAGCCAATTTTCTTGCAAACCATATCTACTCAACTAATCATTAGCCGGCGCATGGACAAAACCTAGAAAAAGATCCTCAAAAGAAGGGTAGTGGTGAACACCCCCCCAACCCAAAAAAAAAAAAAAAAAAAGAAGAGAAGAAATAGGGAGGGTAGGTTGACAAACCAGGGCTTCATCGGCAAAGTCGATGAACTGCTTCTTAAGGCATTGTGAGCCCGAACCCAAATAGAATGCATCACTTTCATGATTAAGAATTGTCGCCAAGGTACACACCTATTATGAACAGTTATTGAGTAATAAATATGATATACTTTTAAAATTGACTTAGACAATATATGATAATAATGCATGAATTGACCCTGTCAGGTAATCCAAAACCATTCTAACTAAAATAGACTTCCTTGTATATTTATATTCTTATTTTTGACAATGGCAAATTGTGACAAGTTGGGTAAGGACTGGTGATATATAAATGCACGATAAAGAAAGAGCGAAACAAGGAAATAGGAACATTGATGGAAATGAGGTTTCCTATAGAACACATGACTTAGTGATACCTTGTACTTGGAGGATAATAATGGCAAATTAAGAGGGATTGTAATGTACATGCTGTACATGCGGGGTAAAGGGAAATTATACATTATAAACTCACCAAAAGAAAAATTATACATAACAATGACATAATCAGAGGATGAAAATTAATTTTTCATGATTTGTCTGCTGGGGAGATGATTGGACAATTTGTATAGTAATATTACTAAATAATTTAAAATAAAATTGATACCTATATTGTTATATAGGAACAAATATAATGAAACTAAGTTTACAAAAGTTCTTAAGTGAATTTAGATACATAATTCCGCAGTATGTACAGCTTGGACTAAGATTTGAGAACATAAAAATTGTATAAGAAGTTCATTTAAAAGTAACGTACATCAGTGGAACTAATAAGTTACATGATATGATTGTGTACAATTTATAGTTTAGATGAAGAATTACAAGAGTAAAATTGGTGGCATATTCAGACCTTTTTATTCACCAAGTTCATTAATAATTTTGTATAAGAGATGGTGATATGAATTCTTAATATATTATTGCTCATCCACTAACCGTGATCCACCACTATAATTATCAAATAATAATAATCTCATGAAATTGTAATATAATATGTAGCAGTTTTTGTAGTTTTTTAATGTTCTACTTGTAGTGTTTGCTATTGAGGCCATAGATTTTACTTTTAAGTTGTTTCATAAGAAGTAACCTTTTTTTTTGCTTTGTTTGACAGGGAGTGTCATAGCTCCATCTTGTCAAAGAAGAGATGAAAGGTCACAGAGCCCCTAATGCTTGAATGCTAAATCTTCTCCTCAGCAGATTGTGCTCAATAACTTGGGTAAAAGCATAAATATAACAATTCATTATACTTAACATAAACTAAATTCATAATTAAGGAGGAAAAAACAAAAGATAAGAACAGCATAGGTACAAATTATTTTTCATGCAAGTCCTATCACCTTTTAACTTCCACTCTTTGAAAAGAGGACCATATGCTTGTGGATATTAGCCCAACTTTATTCGCCATCCATATTGTTTCCTCATTCCTTTTGGTTTATTTGACTGGAATTCGACCTCTTTATGAAGTAGAACCATTTTTTTGGGAGATTTAAGTATGCATTATGATTAAAATGTATATGAGAAAAAATCTAATCAATGAAATATATCTATAAATTCTGAAAATATCATAATCACTTATTTATGTGATGTGAAATCTCTATTTAAACTGCGCTAAGATAACTTGCATAGTTAAAATTATTTTAATTTTTCCAAAAGAAAAGAAAACTTGAAAGGAATTTATTATCTATGCATGTAACTGTGGCTTTTCTTTTTCATATCAAACAATTATGATAAGATGGCTGGACAACAAATTCGCTATTAATAAAACGAAGAAAATAACCAAAAAAAGCATCCCAAATTCAATTGGCAAACTCGAATGTGGCAAGTGAGACGCTTCGGTTATGTGACACCTATGCATCTCTGCTCAAGGTTTAGAAAACGAATTCTCCATAGCCATTGAGCGAACTTTTATCCGTCTTCTTTAGCGGCTCAATTCAACAAAATCAAATATGTTGTACTAGGAGACAGAGTACTACGATTATAAACCGATTTTCTTTGACAACCACAAAACCTGAAAGTGCAAAGTCAAATACAAATGCCTTTTTTAATTGAAATCTACTGTTTCCCTTCGAAAAATGCTTCGCAATTAACCATGGGTCCAATTCAAAGTAGGGCATTTTGTTAATTTTCTTGTCAAGTTCATTTAATTTGATCCCCCCCCCCCCCCCCAAAAAAAAAAAAAGATTGATCTCGAAACTTCTTTGATGACAGAGAGAATTTAATCTAAAGATGAAGAGAGAGGGGCGGGTGTGGATTTGATATCAAGACCTCCTGTCATCAGTCTTGGACAATTGAGACGATAGGGAGCTGCTAATTAAGGTGATAGGGAACAACAGAGCATGTAGAAAGAAACGAAAAATGTTTTCACCAACTATATCATTTTTTAAAATTTTTAATTAAGAGACAATGATGGCAATTAACATGACGAGGGAATTAAAAATGGCATTATTTTTACTTTATTTTATCGGATCTTTTCTTCCACTTGACTATTTCACCCCCATCACTTAGCATTTGTTCAACATTGTATATTGAATTAAGGAAATTAATTGAATAATAAGGTATGTTTGCAAAACAAAAGCTAGACACTAGAAGGATATCTTAGCTTTATATAACATAGATAGATAGATAGATGATTTTGAATTTAATGAAGGGAAATTTACCTTGTTTGGTTTTATTAAAGAGGGAAGATAATGGTAAATTCATTAGAAATCTTCCCATTCCTAGTCTCCCCGCTTTGTGGAAGAGAAAAACTAATTAATGGGGTTGAAAGGCCTAAAGGGTTTAACTCCTCTACCTACCTATCTCAAAAAGAGGTAAATAGGTTAAATGATCTCCGTCCTTTCCCTCGCTCTGTGTCCTGCATATGGCTTGATGAGCATATTAAATGTGATTTTATTAGCAAGGAAACAGCCACACAAGCAGAAGTCGTTAAACGCAGCTAAGAAGACTCAAAATTTAATTACAAATCGATTAGAATACCTGTGCAATTACTTATCCATATCAAATATCCCTGCAAAAGATCTGACAAAACAAATATGATGCATATTTCCATATGCATCATTTTTATTCAAGTCCAATTTCAAAGAAGAAAAGGGTCAAAGAAGATCATGCTTGGAAGTGTGCTTATTTGGTCTTCTTAAGTGAGTTCAAAGACTCACGACACTATGGAGAGGTCAAAAAGAGGTTAAGCTTTGCTAGAAATTTGGTGCCGAATTCATCCCTGCGGAACCCGATTTTTTGTGACCACTTTTGGACAAGCTCAAGTGGACCCACAACTTGAGGGCCCATATGCTTTTGAAGCTTAAAATTTCAGCTTTAAAATAAGCCCAAGTGTGTTTAATTTGGACGTCATTTGATTGGGCAAAATATCACTCAAAGGTACATTGTTCTGATCCAGTCCAGTCTGAGATAGGTGCATTGTTTGGGCCATAACTTTCAAACCGCTTATCCAAATTGAGCAAATGAGCCCATTCTGGAAAATAGACTTTCAGGGCTTTCTAACAAGCCCAAGAACGCGTGATTTGGCCGAGTATTCTGGAAGTTATGCTCTGTTGAAGTTGAGACAGCTGCAAGGATTAATTCTGGGAATATGAAGAGTCTTCGGTTACATGTGATTGTGTGGCTGACATTGTGCACATTTTGGAGCCTTCTAGATGAGAATAATCAGCTGTGAAATCCTAGAATATTCCTTGTAACCTCCCCCACCCCTTTTATGATGTGTCTTTCCATTTATCTTAGTCTTTTCATTTTACTAGTTTTAATTGTTAGGAGTTATTTGAGTCCTTTTGTTGTCTTTTTCTGAGCCTATATAAAGGGGGGCGTGTAAGCATTGCATATCAGATTTCTAAGGCATTTTCAAGAGTAATTCAAGCACCTTTGAGAGTGATTCTCATTTGTGTCCCAAAAATTCCTAGTTCTATATCTTGAATTTGGCTAATTCAAGTGGTGTTCTAGGTTCTCTTTCTTTTCTTTGGAGTGATTCCTCAGAAGAGTGAAGGGAATTAGCCCAAGACCAAGGTGTGAGTGGCTCCGGAAGGATTATCTCATACACAAAGTCTTGCACTATCCATCTCTATCCTGTTTGGTGATATTCTTCATCTTTCCCATCTTTCTCTCTTTTCATTTTGTTTAGTTTGATTTGAGTTTGATTTGGATCACTTACCACCCACACATACATCAATTAGTATCAGAGCCAAGGCTTTTAAGTGACCCACATCACACCCAAATACATCCCAAAAAGCCAAAAAAAACAAAAAAAAAAAGCACAAACCGGCAAAAACCCAGTCCCGAAGAACAGAGAAGCAGCACGGTGTCTCCGTGCCTACCAGCACGACCGTGCCATATTCATTTTTCGTTAAGTCGAGACGCAGCACGGTGTCCCCGTGCCATACCACACGACCGTGCCCTCCCTCCTATTCTCCAAAACAGCCTTTTCCTAGCTTAAACACATAACCCACCCACAAAGAACCCTTAAGCATTCATCCATCATGATTTCTCTTGGGAACTTGAGAAAAGAGATTTCTTTGATTGAAAAGGAGATGGTCATCCTTGAAACTCTGAAGTTTCGCGGCCAAAGGGAAGATTTTCCTTGCTGGATTTCCAAGGTGGACCAAGTCTTTGCTCGCTACAACATTGAAGAGCAAGAGAAGTTTAAGGTGGTTATCCAGAAGCTCCGAGGCCATGCTCTTGAATGGTGGGAAAAGTACAAGTATAAGAGGAAGAAGAGAGGAAAAAGTAAGATCAAAACGTGGGACAAGTTGAGAGGAAAATTAATCGATGCTTTCGCTCCAACCTCTTACTTACACAACCATCCTTTACTTTCCTTTGAGGTAAACAACTTTGATTCCTCTTCTAAAAACCTCTCTTTCAACAAGGGAAGCTCAATTCCATCCCCTCAACCCACATTTTTAGCCCCTTCCACTCCACAAAAGAAGCAAACTCCACAAACAAGCCAAGCCCTTGCAGATCGACCTAATCCCGACCCTTTGAACCTTAGGAGGTGTTCTAAGTGTCAAGGCTTTAGTCACACACCTACGGGCTGCCCCAACAAGGAATTCATCACCATCGCTGAATGGGAAGTAGCCATGGAGGAAGAAAAGGGGGAGAACGATCAGGAGGAAAGCCTTGAAGAAGAAATTGAACTCAAGGTTGAAAAAGAAGAAATACTTCACTTAGAGAAGGTTTCTCAAAAGCCAAACGAAATTGAAGAAGAGCATGCAAATATTCATTTCAATCCAAAGGAGCAAGACCATATCCTATCCTTTCCCCACAAAATCACATTAACCCCCATTCAACCTCCCCAAATCCTCAAACCACATAAAGCCTCACAAAATGATCTATTACTCACCTCTCTTTCCCCAACCGAATCTCACCTTAGTTTTCACCCTTCCCACACCCACTTTTATCAAACCTCTGTGCATATTGCTTTTCAAGTGCTGCCTTTTGACCTTATTCCATCTCCCAAACCCAAAGACAGTCCTCACTTGGATGTCTTTCTCATCCCCCTCCTCTATGCCACCCTACAAATGATGCCCTTTGGCCACTTCCTACAAGAGCTCCCATTTCATAAGCATGCCTCCCTTCATGAGAAGCTTGCCAACCCTTTGAGTTTGAGGACAAACTCAAAACAACCCGGGGAGTATGATGCATATTTCCATATGCATCATTTTTATTCAAGTCCAATTTCAAAGAAGAAAAGGGTCAAAGAAGATCATGCTTGGAAGTGTGCTTATTTGGTCTTCTTAAGTGAGTTCAAAGACTCACGACACTATGGAGAGGTTAAAAAGAGGTTAAGCTTTGCTAGAAATTTGGTGCCGAATTCATCCCTGCGGAACCCGATTTTGTGACCACTTTTGGACAAGCTCAAGTGGACCCACAACTTGAGGGCCCATGTGCTTTTGAAGCTTAAAATTTCAGCTTTAAAATAAGCCCAAGTGTATTTAATTTGGACGTCATTTGATTGGGCAAAATATCACTCAAAGGTACATTGTTCTGATCCAGTCCAGTCTGAGATAGGTGCATTGTTTGGGCCATAACTTTTAAACCGCTTATCCAAATTGAGCACATGAGCCCATTCTGGAAAATAGACTTCCAGGGCTTTCTAACAAGCCCAAGAACCCCTGATTTGGACGAGTATGCTGGGAGATACAGCTTCTGGAAGTTGAGGCAGCTGCAAGGATTAATTCTCGGAATATGAAGAGTCTTCGGTTACATGTGATTGTGTGGCTGACATTGTGCACGTTTTGGAGCCTTCTAGATGAGAATAATCAGCTGTGAAATCCTAGAATATTCCTTGTAACCTCCCCCACCCCTTTTATGATGTGTCTTTCCATTTATCTTAGTCTTTTCATTTTACTAGTTTTAATTGTTAGGAGTTATTTGAGTCCTTTTTGTTGTCTTTTGCTGAGCCTATATAAAGGGGGGGCGTGTGAGCATTGTAGATCAGATTTCTAAAGCATTTTCAAGAGTAATTCAAGCACCTTTGAGAGTGATTCTCATTTGTGTCCCAAAAATTCCTAGTTCTATATCTTGAATTTGGCTAATTCAAGTGGAGTTCTAGGTTCTCTTTCTTTTCTTTGGAGTGATTCCTCAGAAGAGTGAAGGGAATTAGCCCAAGACCAAGTTGTGAGTGGCTCCGGAAGGATTATCTCATACACAAAGTCTTGCACTATCCATCTCTATCCTGTTTGGTGATATTCTTCATCTTTCCCATCTTTCTCTCTTTTCATTTTGTTTAGTTTGATTTGAGTTTGATTTGGATCACTTACCACCCACACATACATCAAAATACCAGATGTTGCAACACTCACGATTCACAATTACAAATTACAATAAGACAGTATGAATACCTAATTTCAATTCAGATAGAGATGCTATTCGGAATGCCCTTTCCTGTAAGCCCCCCTGTTCTGGAGTAATCAGATGAGTTTGGATATAGTAAGGTGTATGGCCTCTTGACCGGTCCTGACCGGTTTTTCAGTCCCTTGTCATTGTTCCTTTCTATGATCTTCTTCTCTATTTCCAACAGCCTCATTTGAAACCCATTGAAGGCAGCTAGTGGTTCAGCGTCTGTGGTCCACTCGGGGCTGTCCCGCTGCCCAAGATAAACCTCATCAGCGGAATGACGGGACAAAATTTCTATCAAGGATATACCGAGGAGGGTCTGGAACTGGGCTGTTATTGTGTTCAGAAAAGCTTTCTCTGGATTGGACTCGAGCTCAGCGTACTCAGCAGTTCCTGGCTGAGGCATAAAGCGGCGACTTATAGTAGGACGGTTAGGGAGGAATCCTGCATAAGAATACTGCCCAAAATTGACTGCTGCATGGAGAGCAGATGCTATCCAAATTATGATGGTGCACGTTTTCACAAGATCATGCATCGAATTCATTTTGGGCCACCATGGTTCGTCTTTCTTATCACCGTGGCCCTCATTGCGGATCTCATTCCACCATGATTGGAGTTCCGGATCATCCTCAACTACTTTGTCTTGTGGATAGTAAAAGGAGCAATAATCACTGACCCATATTTCAATTGCAGACCAGATGTCTAGTCCATCAACAGCATATGGGTAATCCTCAATCAAAAGCCTAAGCCCATGTGGGTGGTTGGAGTCTTCAACCGCCATCCCTCTGAAATGAGCATACAGAATCAAATGAACCTTGAAAGGGCATGAAAACTGTTTGAAAGTGCTTACAACTGAGGAAATACCTCTTTAGCAGATCAACAGGAAGGGCCTGGTCCGCTAAAACCCAATCCCTGTAGATAATTGACGACATTTCCATTGAGAACTTTGCAGGGAAGACTGTCCTCTCGAGCACCCCATTAGCATTGATCAGGATTTGCCTAGCCAAGGCATTTATGTTCATTGTGTCACGGAAGTGGGGCTGCAAAAGTTTATAAATAGGGTGAAGCACACTTAAGTGTCTATTAGTTGCAATTATGAATGGTTCAATTACAGCATGTGTGAGCAACCTGCAATGAAATTTCCAGATAATCCAGTGAGATTCTGAATTTCCGATGTCACAGTTACAATGGCATCAGCATGATAAATTAGCAATACCAGTGACTTATGAGCTGATGATAACCAGAATCATTGACAGCAACATAAGCTTTGGCCAATCGCCACACTGAGGCCTCAGCACCCTCTTCTGCTGGACTGTAGACCTGGCTGATAGCACCATAGTTGTCACCTCGTGGATGAGGCAAGCTGAGCTCGATTGCTACTGGCTTCAGTGTCCCATCATATTTTAAAAAGAGGACTGTCCTGGTTGCATATGTCTTCGTTGTAGTGGAATTAATCCGTCTAAGATAAGGCATCAAGCAATCATGATGGTCTAATATATACAGCCTATTAGTTTTAATTGCCTGCACATGCATCCACGAAAGAGATGGGAAAGAAGATTAATGGCACAACGGACTCTGACTACATGACGAAATATTAAATAAGGACGCTAGCATTTATCAAAAGAATTTTCAATGGGAATTAAAAACTACATTGATCATACTTTTTCAACGGAATATCCCTCCATATTCTTTTCCACATGTTCTCGGGTAATTGAACTACTTTGGTTGCCGTAGAATTGGGGGTCCAGCTTGCTTCTGGGAGGAAATTCCTGCCAAGTTAAGCACTTGAGTCAGATTTCATACCTCTAACAACCAGAACAATCCGTTCAGTAAGTAAAGCAAGCCTTGGAAGCTTTTATTTTACTTCAAGACGGCGGATCACAACAGGATTCAAGCCAGCTAGCATTTCCCTCGCAAACTCTTCATCAGTCCTCCACGCAGACTTATCCTCTGAAAGTCATGTCAAGAAAGATGAAGTACTTAAGAAAAAATAGATAATGGCTTTATTTCAAAACGAAATGCAGAAATGTAGCTTAATTATACCTTTGATGACGTCAGGGATCGGAAATTTCAGAAAATGTTCCCCATCGGAGCGAACTAGCTCTTTGAACATCTCCCATGGGATTCGATCCTTAAGTTTCGTAAGTGCCCCATCTGGTAACTTGATCCCGCCTTCATAGAGTTTCATTACATCTTCAAATGAATCAAACTCATTACGTGTTTTGTCACATATGGATTTCAGCTCTGGAATCAATATTTGGACAAGTGATTTCAGAGCATATGCCAGAAAATCTGAAAATTTCAGATGCCCAAAGCGTTCATCTCTTGGAACGTATATGTCAAGGCTAAGAAGAGGTAGCCGACTCTCTGTATTTGGATCTGGTAAATTACAGTGTGCCAACTCGGTCAGTAATTATGAACAGAGCAAAAATTTCTGCTGCTAACTAGTATAGAACATAAATAATCAGTGCCAAGAGACGTTGACTCCAGCTTAGTTTAACCTTGAAGGCACTGAAATGAGGATACCAACCCGTTTTTGTCGGTTTGCGACCTGTTCTTCCTCTTCGAGGATAAGGATACTCACTGGATCCCCCAAGAACTAGGCGGGCATACTCTTGTCCTTTGTCGGGCATTCCCAAGTCATTGTAATAGTCATAGTCATATACCCTGTCCCATTCCTTCAGCACACCCTTTCCATCTCCGCGCAGATTCACGAGTTCCTCTTCCCTGTATTTGCGAAGTGCCTCCGGTGTCTCATGAGGAAGGTATGTCTATTGCAGCAGAGGAAATATACAGAATCACTGGACCTCGAATAGTCGAATGACAAATATTATCTTCTTTTTTACAGTGGCTCTCTCATCAAAATTTAAGTTTAATTCCCACAGTAAAATGCTATTGCATTACGTCCACTTTGTAGAAAATAGAAAATTTGCTTTAGCCAATCTTTTCAAATAGGATGATAATGTACTATAGAAAAGTGCATTGATTATTGAACTATCCTCTGCTTCCACAAGCAGTCAAAGGTTAATCTAGAGTCCAACAAAAAGATCTTTATAATTCAAGGGTAATCCTCTAAAAATTTGGATTTGGATTTAGAATCATTGATGCATGACCAACAGTTAAACAAAATGTACGCAAAATCATGCAATCAATTCTGGAAGAGTTACGTAAACCTGGCATCAAATACTACCTTATTTGAGAAGAACACACGATTGTACTTGTAACGCTGAGCCGGGTAAACCCATGAATTGCAGACAAAATGGATGCAGCCATGGCCAGGAACGTCCAATGTAACAGTTCTGAGGTAGAACTGACTGTGATGGTGATTCTTTATGATAAAAGCACCAGGGACGCCCATGCTGTCATGCCAGTCGAATGTTACATGGAAAGTCGTTTCTCCAGCAGTGAGTGGTGTCATTGTTGATACCCATTTTTCCAGGTATGCTGGCTTCCCCAGTTTTCCCCGATCCCGCTTTGCTGAATACGTACAGAAAACGAAGTGTCACACCGCACCCTACTTTATTCACTAGTGGCCATTCTGACTCATTTTTGCCATGTCTCGTGGTAGATTCTAGCTAAGATAACGACTATGAGTATAGAACAACGCCAATTGGCTGGCGCCAATAAAATATTGTCTAAATCCATCATTTGAATTTGTTGGCGCAGTCTAAATTTTTAAGAGAAACTAAGGTCTATATACATGCTGACTGTTTGGTACATACTAGATCTGGATTTGGATCCCGTGACTCTGGTTCCAATATATAAGATCTGTTTCTATTGCCGAATACAACCTCAATTAACTTTGTCCTATTTACATGGTGGCGTAAAACAGAATCAGATTATTTTTTACGCATTTGTGCTCAAATACTTTTGTTATCTATTTTTTTTTTTTTTAACTGCAGTGTTAATCAACAATTACATAACACATAACATTAAACACGAAATGCCAGAAAAGATGGGGCAAAAGCAAAACGAAAACAAAAAACATATTCCCATCCAGAACCAGTGTTTTAGCCCAAGCCGCTTAAAACAGGCAAGTGTAACCGCAGAATTATTTCTTGTTACTGACTTGTGACTCCCAGCACTACTTCCCCAGAGCAATCAATATTCCCAGAAAATTTTGCACCAGACTCCGAGAGAGAGACGGAGAGGGAGAGATGGTAACCTGGGTCAGGCTGGTCAGCACTGATGAGCTGGAGAGAGACGCCTTTTCCGACAAGTTCAAGAAAGCGATGAAGTAAAGAAGCAGGGACATCATTGAAATCGAGAACATTCTTTTTCATCAAAACCACAGTGCCTCTGATCTTCTTGCTCCCATTGTTACTGCCCTTCTGGCCGTCGTTGACACTCTCTACGCCGTCATTCCTTCCCGCACTCTTAACCCTGTACAAGCTGCCGCGGCCGCACACCATCTTCGACGCGGCTTTCTCGATCAGTTTTGTGCTCGGGCAAAAACCCATCTTATTAAGAAACACACACACACACAGAGAGAGAGAGAGAGAGAGAGAGAGAGAGAGAGAGAGACTACGAACAGTACGAAGAAGAGGAGAGTTTATTTAGGGGTTAAAGCAATAGTGAGGGGTATTAACCATTGATTGATCTGGAGTTCGTGAAGGCAAACGAGATGCTTGGAGTGGAGTTACGGAATGGGTTAAGATACCCTCTTCCTTTATAGGGCTGTGTGTGGGCTGTTCGACGACTTCGGTCTACATGGGGTCAACCTCAAATTTATGATTATCTCTTTATTAAGCAGGAATTAAAGTACCGGATTCCTTTTCTTTTCGCTAACTTGATCTGGAGTTCGTGAAGGCAAACGAGATGCTTGGAGTGGAGTCACAGAATGGGTTAAGATACCCTCTTCCTTCATAGGGCTGTGTGTGGACTGTTCGACGACTTCGGTCTACATGGGGTCAACCTCAAATTTATGATTATCTCTTTATTAAGCAGGAATTAAAGTACCGGATTCCTTTTCTTTTCGCTAACTTGATCTGGAGTTCGTGAAGGCAAACGAGATGCTTGGAGTGGAGTCACAGAATGGGTTAAGATACCCTCTTCCTTCATAGGGCTGTGTGTGGACTGTTCGACGACTTCGGTCTACATGGGGTCAACCTCAAATTTATGATTATCTCTTTATTAAGCAGGAATTAAAGTACCGGATTCCCTTTCTTTTCGCTAACTTGATAATTAAAGTACCTGATTCCAAATCCCCAACTTGATCAAACCGCCACACTGTTTTCATCTTTTATTGTTCGCCCCTCTGATTGACCAGGGCGTGGAATGTTTCAATGATTGCGACCCTGTCCTCATCATGGTTTAATAGACACATTTTACTTTTTTCCACTTTCAGTTACTCCCTCGCCCCTCTTTTCTCATCTTTTCACATTTTAAAAAAACATCACTCCTTGCAATGTGCATCTACTCTCACTCACTCTTTCCTACTTCTATATATAACTATCATTTTTTATATTTTGAAACTTTTATAATTTATATAATTGTCTTCATGAATAATCTGATAAAAATTATAAAAAATTTTATTTATTCTTTAGATGTTATGGAAATATTTATTAGTCGTAACGAAAATTATAAATAACGTAATTTTTGTTATATACATTGAAAAATAATAATTTTTTCTGCATTGTTACGCAAATGTTAATTATTTATGACTGGTAGATATTTTGGATTTGATTCTATAAATGGAAGACATGCTTTTTTTTTTTCATTGGTTCCTAATTGTTTGTTATAGGTCACCGAAGCATGGTTTGTTGTTGCTGTATGTATAACAAATTTATTTTTCCTTCATCGTAATTCATGACAGAAATTGCAGATATTTTTTTTTTGGCATAATGAAAGAATGTGTAAATTTTTTTGGTGTTGTTTATAATTCGTGATAGGTAATGCATGTGCATTTTACGAGTATTTTGAGTAGATATTTTTTTCGTGTGCATTGGTAACAAAATATTGAAAGTTTTTGACATAAATTGCAAACGATTGCTTTCCGTGCACTGGGGACATATTCTTTTCATTAGGAAATATGAGTTGGTAAATAGGTAAAGTTGGTTGAGATTGATGGAAGTGGTTGAAGTATGCTGAAGTGGGTTGAAATTGGTTGAAGTGAGTTGAAGTTAGTTGAAATAGGTTGAAGTGTATTAAAATTGGTTGAAGTTGGTTGAAGTTGGTATTTTTTTATTGAAATTTGTGAAGTAGGTTGAAGTTGGTTGAAGTAGGTTGAAGTGGGTTAAATTTTTTCGTATGATGGGTAGAAGTTAGTTAAAATAGTAGAAAGTGAGTTGAAGTTGGTTGAAGTGGATTGAAGTAGGTATTTTTTATTGAAATTCGTGAAGTGGGTTGCAGTAGGTTGAACTGCGTTGAATTTTTTTTTGTATGATGGGTAGAAGTTGATTAAAATAGTGAGACGTGGGCTGAAGTTGGTTGAAGTGACTTGAAGTAGGTTGAAGTGGGTTGATGTGGGCTGAAATTGGTTGAGGTTGGTAAATTTGGATTTACCAACGAAAAGAAACAGGGCCTGAACATATGTGTATTTTTATCATTTTTCGTATTTGATTAATATATGAAAAAAAAATACATCCACAATTGGTTTTACGAATAACGAAAATTACAATTTTTTTGGGTAACAACGACATGAGACAATATTTCGTACCCGATTTAACACAGAAAAGATTCTATGTAACCCCTTCCATGGGGCCCATTTCTGCCCCTGTCGGGTTTTGTATGTGCATATTTTTTTTCAGTCTAAAAAAAATTTGATCATCGGTAATTACTATCACAAATAAAAGATTACATTAAAAACCAAAATACATAACTTACATCAACTATCCTACTTCATTCAACTCCTTCTCACTAATTCTTACTTCTTTCCACTCTCACATATAACAAATCACTCATACCCGCTCCCATCCACTCCTTCCCCCTTTCCCACTCCTACCCATTCCACACCTGCAATTTCCTAATGAAAAGAGCAGGGCCTGCTTTTGGCAGGATGCAACCAGACATACAGGTATGTACATGGTGAAATGAAGAAAAAATAAATAAATGAGTGATAATATATATCTTGCCATAAGACACCTTTAAATGCCTTGACTCATCTTAAATTAACATATTTTATAATTTCAAATCACCAAATTCTCAATGATTACAATTAATTATAAATGGCTAAGCTTAAATATATGTCGAATGAGTTAGTATTTCTCAAATTGCTACAAAGCAAATAAAACGATATTAAAATCCTAAATTAATAATTTATTTCAAGCAAATATTAGGTAATGAAGGGTATAAAAATGTAATAATTTCAGGTTGAATAGCACCGATAAAGTATTAATGACTCCTTAATTCGAATTAACCACATTCGTGATTGCATATAATGCAATACGTATTTTAGGAATGTGGTAAATTATGAATAAAATGATAATTTCACTTAATTTATAAATTGTAATATGCTTCTAGCATTCAATCATACTATTGTTTAATTTAATAATATTATAATATAATTTTTAGGCCAAAATAAGACACTTAAGAAGTGTCCTGTGATAAGACACTTATCATTTTGCTAAATATATAATGCTTCGTACAATTGTGCACACTAAAAAATTAATAATATGGTTATGTTAGAAAATAAATATAACCTAATTATCTTAGGTTATCAACTAATTAAATTATTTAGTTTGTGCGCGTATGGTTGCACGAGATATCCAAATAGTGAAAAATAACATAGATATGCATTAGTATAAAAGATGAAGTGAAAAATGATGAAGTACACATTTCAAATGATAGGCTCTAAATAATTTCTAAAAAATGATATTTTCTACAAAAAATAGTCTGAGTATCAATTTGACATTTGTTTATAAAAAATGGTCCAAGTATCCAATTTGTCATTTCTAAATGCCTATCATATGTAAATAATCAATTAAATAAAAATATCATAGAATTAAAAACATACGCAAATTAAGACTAAAACAACACACATTGACTCCCCTTCTTCTCTATTCAAACCTGATGAAGAAATCTCTTTAGTAGTCCTATGAACTGGTACCATAGGAACTTTGACAGTGAAAGAGGCAAAAAACGCAATCCCCTCTTAGTAGCTAAGGTGAAGCCTGATTTTGTGCTGATCAAGATTAGCACTCTGCTTTGTCGTGAGGAGAAAGACTTTGTTTAGAACTTTGGCTACATTTAGAGTAGTAACAACGGCCAAAAAACCACATAGAAACTGTCTAAGCCTGGACTTCATATAGGAATTGACCAAAAAGAATTTATTGAAGCACTCTTCTAGTTGCGCTCTTTGATTGAATCATTTGTTGTAAGAAGAAGGCCACTTTGGAAGAGTTGGAGTTCTTTCCCTTTCTGTGCTTTATTTACTTGAAGTTGTGTACACCAAAAATGAATTAACAAATATAATAAATAATATTTACTAACCCTACTTTTTTAGTATAAATCACCTTCAAGTTTTACATTTTTTTGGTGATAAGAGGCATACAATTATCAACCTTCAATTTATCTTTGGAATGTTAAAATTTTCTTTTTTCAATAGTAAACCATGCATAAAAAAGCAAAATGCATTGTGTTGATGAAGAAATCAGCTCATGATATGGAGCTTACAATTACGCACAATGGAAGATGACTAAATGATTATGAATCAATGGCATCGTTCAGAAATAGAAGCTCCATGCTCATAGATTTTGAAGAGAACAAATATCCTCATTCTAAGTACGATGCGCCAAAAATGCTAGAGAAATTTCTTAAGAGGGGATTTATGTAACTTCCATAGTCAAAGTTTCTTAAAGAAGTTAGAAGAACCGATGACTCCAAATGCTACAAGTATCATAGGGTCATTAGTCATCCTATAGAGAACTACAAAGCATTTAAAGAAACAATCATGTAACTAGTGAAAGAAGGAAAATCACGTTAGATAAAGAATACACCGATGAATCTAATTAGATGACATGCCCAAAAAAAAGACCATGGAAAATCACCTCCCTATGGGGATAAAGCTCTTTTAATGGACTCATTAGAAATGGAGAAAAAATGACTACCAAGCCTCCTCCTAAAATGCAGGTTAACAATACTATAGCCTTCTAAGTCACCTTAAGATTATCAAGCCAAACATTCATGGCCCCTAAGTCAACAAAATTATATGCTTCCAGATCAACCCTTAGAGATTCGTAAGTCACTCAAAGGCTCCCAACTTGTCAAAACAGAATTTTTTAACTTTCAAGTTGGCTTCATAACTTCCAAGTTATCAAAACATGTAGACTCTTAATTCAGCATAGACTGTCAAGTCATCTGCAACCTCCAAGGTAATTAAAATCACAAACTTTGAAGTCATCATGGGGATTTCCAAGTCACTCTTATAAACGCTTAAATCGTCAAAATTATATACTCCTAACTGATCATAATTAAAGACTCAGAAGTATTCAAAGTTAAAGACTCCTATGTCATCAAAGTTAAAAACTCTAAGTCACTACAAATTTTAGACTCTCAAGTCATCATCATACGTACCCAAGGTGCTTAAGTCAAACTTTCATGTTGCATTAAAAGACCTTCAAGATGCTGGACTAAGACTGCTAGCTCAAAAAAGCCCTAGACTTTCAAGTTGTTACAAAGACTCCAAAGTTGTTAAACTTGCACACTCTTAAGTCACTAAAAATTCCAAACTCTTAAGTCATCAATGTTCAAGACTTGCAAGTCTTCAAATACTAAAAACTCCTAAGTTAGTGAAGTTAAAGACTTCCAAGTTATCAAAATCTAAGACTCTGAAATCTACGATGTTATAGACTCTTAAGTCTTCAATGATAAAGACTTTTAAGTCTTTAAAAATCAAGACTCCTAAGTTGTCAAAGTCCATGACTCATAAGTCATCAAAGTTCATGACTCCTCAGTTACCAAAATTCAAGACTCCCTAGTGTTCAAGATTTTGGTTCAACTTGGGCCCTTAGTCATCTATGAGGGTAGTACCCAAGTACTTGGCTCGCCTATGTTCCTGTTGGTTTGAAACTCTTGAGGGACCCAAAGTAAGCTTAAAAAAGGTAGCATGGCACTTAGTAGCCTAAATAAGGAGCCTAGCTATTTTATCTCCATATCACCCTATTTTATTTTACTTCCTTGATCTAGACATAACATAAAGCCTGACTTCTAGCTTGTTTTTGGCTAGGTAAATGGGTTTTGTTTTGGGTAACTTTGGATGGATGGATAGCCCCTGATGTCTATTTTTCGACGAGCCAAAAATCATTGTCAAATTCCAAGAATCGAGCAAGTTATGGGGTTTTAACCGAGCCATGGTCCGTGCAGACTCTGGAGGTGCACCTTTTTTTTACTCAAGGATTTATTTGGCTCATCAAATGGGAGAATTAAGGTCCCAAACTTGGTGAGTAGCTGATAGACTCTTCTATAAGGCTCCCATAAAAATCCCCACCTTAATATTTCCCATTTGAATAGGTGAATGACATCACCAATGAGAATGAATGTGCAGCCAAATTCCAGCACACCAATATTTCCTAGTGGTCCCCCTTTAATTATAGAATTAGCTTGAATTTCATTGAACAAAATCTTTATAATGCTATTGGCTAGTATTAAGCTTAGAGGAGGTAGTATCTTGCTATTTAATTCCTCATCTCTTGTATTACATTCAACTTTGATGAATATGAATGAATGAAAAGGTTAGAGGCCATTTTCTCTCTCAAAAATCTCTTAGGTTTCGTTTGGACCTTGGAAAATTTGGTGGAAAGAAAAAAATTTCGGAAAGTTACTTTTTTTCTTTTGTTTGGTTTAGAGAAAATCACAAAGAAAAAAATATGAAGGAAAATTAGGTGAAAAAATTGTTAGAAACAAGTGATAAAATTTTTCTCATAAAATTGTGAGGAAAGTTTGAGGAAAATTCTCATCCTCATCTAACCTCACATTGCTTAGATGGCATCAACATGATTTAAGTTTTTCATCAATATTCAAATTTCTCATCCAAATTCTTGTATTTTTTCCTCAATCTAAACAAGAGAAAAAAACTTATTTTCTTCCTACTTTTTTTTCCTTCACATTTTTTTTCCTTCAATTTTTCTTTCCATCAAATTTTCTAAGGATCAAACGGAGACTTAATCTTTATCTCTTTTAGAGTGATGATTTAGAGTCATCCCTTTATATTAATCCCTGGTGCCTAGGCTTTAGGGGATTAATTAGTGGGTTGCGTATCTTGGTGTTCTTTCAAGAATCAAAAGAGTTTTCCTTTTGATTTGGAGTTTCCTCCATTTGAGTTATTCTAGAGGTATTCAACTTATTGGGTCTTCACTTGGATGACTAAGCCTTTATTTGGCCAAATGGTCTTCTAAACTGCTTCATTTGGTATTAGAGCACAAGGATCCTTCAAGGGTAAGCATCAAATCCTCACACTTTGTGATTGGAATTTGTTGATTGAGTTCTTCCTTTTGTTCATTTGGGATTTGGATACTTTCTACTCCACCTTCTTCTCTTATTCTCCTCAAAGAGCCCAAGCACCCTCCCATGCTTCCTTTTTAATCCAAAATCCTAAAAAGCCACATTTAATTTCTCCACAAAACTCCTCTTTCAGTCCATAAAGAACTCCCAAAATAGCCCAAACATAATCCCCAATCAAAACACAACCCAAAAACTCTACAAAAAAAAGCCGAAACACTCACCTACACCACCCAAAAAATTGACATGGTCTAACCGTGCCCCTAGGCACGACCGTGCCACTCCTTGCCCAGAAAAGTTTTCATCAGTTTTCTAGCACCCGTGCTGCACAGCACAACCATGCCACCTCATTTTACCCCGTGCTTCGTCTGGCACTACCGCGCCACCTTTTCCTAAACCTTTAATCTTCTTCCTTCTCTTGTCTACCTTCAACCATGACCAATGATGCAAAACCTTCTCAACCTAGAGGCATCTCTCTAGATTTTGAAATGTGGAGAGACAAGGCCATAATTGACCTTCGAACAAGTAAGAAAACTCACCATAGAACTAGTGCGAGTTAAGGGATCTGAACGACGAGTTCCCTGACCTAGGGAGCTTGATGTCAAACCCATTAACATTGCCTACTCATCTTCTCATAAGGACCATGAAGATAGAGGCATTAGGGGAAGAGGTCATCCTATGGATGATCTTAGTGACCTCAAGGTTGAGGCGTCGGAGTTTGATGGCAACCTCAAACCGAAAAACTACATTGATTGGGTGCAAGCTATTGAGAGGATCATTGAACTCAAAGAGTACAATGATGAAAAGGCCTTAAAGTTGTTCATACTCAACTTAAAGGGGTATGCCTTCTTGTGGTATGAGACCTTGAAGAAGAATAGAGCAAGGGAAACTAAGTCTAAGATCAAGACTTAGTCCATGCTCAAGAAACACATGAAGAAGAGGTTCTTACCTCCCTCATACAAGCAAGAGCTCTACCTCAAGAGTACCACTCTTAGCCAAGAGAACCTCAAGGTGGAGGAGTACATTCGAGAATTTGAGTAACTCCAAATGAGAGTTGGCTTGAATGAAGACAATGAGCTTACTATTGCTAGGTTCATCAAAGGACTTTCTCCAAGCATTGCTCACAAAGTGGAACTACAACCCTATTTGTCCTTCAATGACATTTGCCACCTAGCCATCAAGATTGAGAAACAACTTAAGGGTCAAAAGCCCTTCGCAACTCCTTCCTCTTATCAACTCCAAAGCACAGGTAAGAGTTTCCCTTTCTACAACAAGGGTGACACTACCCCTACACCTATCAAGGTCATTGATGAGGGTAAAAGGATTACGAGTGAACCTCCTAAAGGGCTGGAGGAAAAGAAGTGCTTCAAATGCCATGGTTATGGACACTTCCAAGTGGATTTTCTCAATTAAAGGATCCTCTCTATTAGAGAAGTGGAAGAGATCCAAGCTCTAGAGGAAGAAACTAGGGAAAAAGAGTTTGAAGAGGAAGATCACACCGTAGTCACTCCAGATGTTGGAAAACTATTGGTGATTCAAAGATCCCTCCATGCCAAAGAGGTTCCCCTTGAACCTAGTCAAAGGAAGAAAATCTTCCACACTCGATGTACCATTGGAGGAAAGGTTTGTGAGCTAATTATCGATGGAGGTAGTTACACCAATATGACTTCTATGACTCTCATTGACAAGCTTTAAGTTCCCACCAAGATGCATCCCACTCCGTATACTCTTCAATGGCTCAAGTAAGTAAGCGAGGTAACCATTTCTAAACAAGCTCTTATCTCCTTTTCGGTTGGTCCTTATTGTGATGAGGTCCTTTGTGATGTTCTTCCTATGGATGCTTATCATATATTGCTTGGTAGACCTTGGTTGTTTGATAATCATGTGATGCATGATGGGCATGCCAATACCTATGCCCTTAAGTTCAAGCAACGTAGCCTCACTTTGACCCCCTACCACCACCTACACCTCTCAAAATTAAATCGGGGAAGGGAAGTGAGAAAAGCCTCTACATGAGTCAGACATGGGTAGAGAGAGCCATTAGTAAGAGCAAGTCTTTATTTGCCTTACTTATGGTTGAATCAAACACAAGTGAGGAAGTGAAACCCTTACACCATCTTGCTCAATCACTCTTGAGAGAGTTTTAGGATGTTTTTCCCAACAATCTATGTAATGCTCCAAATGTACATATTTCGCTGATTTCGTTCTCTTCATTAGATTCACCAATTTGAGGTATTATCCCAAATGATTAGGGCGTTACCACCATCCAAAAGGATAAGGCCTTGCTTGTAAATAATAAATTTAGCAACGCTAATCAATGTTTACCATCGAAAGGCATTCACACAATTACAACCCATCAAAGCATATATAAACAATTCTAACATCAAACCATTTAACTATTTCAGGGCTTACATCAAAATATAGTAGCTCTTGTGGAGTATATAGCTTCAACATCAAAATGTTTCATAATACAGTGCTCAAAACATCTTAACACTAACACACCACTATTCCTTTTGTTTTGACTTTCTTGCTCACTTATCACCTTCAGTCGTCATGCCGGCCTGATGGCGATTCACTGAACATTTTCCTAAAAGAAAACATGAAAACATTTTGAACTGTGAGCCGAAGCTCAGCGCACGCATCCCTGTATTGTTAAATGATCATTGAAAAACTGATTGGACCCGCATTACAATTCATTTTAATTTAAAATAAGGAATGAGATGAATATAAAACTGCATTACTAATTATAATCTGATAGTGAACCCTTAGTAACTGTTACGATCTGTGGATAGGTGTACACCTGACAAGTCGATCGGGGGACCTGGCCTGACACAGCGCGGGTAACTGAAAGGTAATGCCCTGTAACTGATAACTGATGGGGTCACTAATTATGTGGTGAAT
This sequence comes from Carnegiea gigantea, assembly GCA_029747015.1. NCBI lineage: Eukaryota > Viridiplantae > Streptophyta > Magnoliopsida > Caryophyllales > Cactaceae > Carnegiea > Carnegiea gigantea. The sequence goes on along the minus strand of JAKOGI010000264.1, from coordinate 344,241 downwards.
CACTTATTAAACTGATTCATTGATATATTTACCAAAATATTATAATTTTGATAAATACGTGCTGATTTCTAAAGATGCAAACAATGAACATACCTGGTACTTTTAAATTCACTGAAATGGGATTAGGCACAAAAGCGAAGGAAATGATAGATTCGGCCCTGATTCTGTACAAAAATATCATTGTAGAAACATATGGTTAGCAAATATATTTATTTCATAGCTAATAATTTAGTACAAGAAAAGTAAAAGTATAACGGTGGCTTAGAAAGAATTACTCGTAACTTAATCTTCTGATCTCTGATTGAGACCCAAAACATGAATATTGAAAGCGTAAGAAGTTTCAAACAAGTTTTATTTAGAAGACAAAACATGATTCCCACCATAGAGTTCCCAAAATGAGGTTAGAACACAAGTATGTCAGTTTGGGCCTAGCCTGCACAGTTCTGGTAAAACGGCCATAAGGTTTTCCACAGACCTCGAATTAAGCCGATTCAAAAGGAATCTGGAAGTTAACACACTGAAGTATCTACCCACCAAAAATCATAATTTTTCAATAGGTCGATCATTACTAGTTTAATGATAAATGTTGTCCCACTTTCTGAAATTTTCCAGCCTTCACTGTCATGGCTTTCTCCTCTCTTTTCACACAATTCCCCATCCAGAATCATACCTTAAAGTCATGTAACAAAGATTTAGTCCTTCCCATCACCATACAAAACCATCACACTCAATTTCACTTGAAAATTATGTACATCAAAGGTCATTTTTCAATCAAATATATACTAATAACATGCTTGCTATTAAAGGAAGGTTAAGCCCTTGCATGATCAATAAAACCCTAACTTTTGGCCAACTTTCACTTCATTCAAGATCACCAAAAATATTGTCATAATATTATTAGGGATTAAAACCACTCAATCAAATACGAGAATCTAAGAAAAACAAACTTCTCACTTAAAGCCTGCATGATTATGAATAACTCTAACCCTAACATGCTCCAAGCTCAACTCCACCATGAACAACATCAAAATAGCTCTAGTCTCTTATCAAAGCATCATGATCAGTAATCAAAATAACAAAAAAAGAATCAAAATCAAAAATCTAAAGAAAACAAGCTTAGGGTTACTCACTTTGATCTTGAAGAAAGTAGAGATGAAGATGATGTTTGGTGGTTTTGTGGATTGGGGTTGGAGGCTAGGAGTACTAGGGCATCGGGGGATGGTCGTAGGTAGCCTAGCTGGCCGAAAAACACCACAGAATAGTAGCCATAGCAGGGAGGGTGCTGGCCAGCTAGAGAGAGAGAGGAGAGAGAAGTGGGTGTGTGTGCGTTTTGCTTGGTTAGACTGAATCAATGTCACTTGGCTAGTATTTACGCTCCCATAAAGTGGCTTTTTGGCTAACCATGGTTAAGTTTAAATCATAGTAATTGGCTTGGTTAGTAATACAAACTTGTTGGGCTATGATTGACTTGTACGGTTTGGGCCCGGGAACAGAAGTAAACCGTACGCGATTGAATTTTCGTAGCTTGAAATTAAATTTTTACGAGGTTATTAAAAAAATAATAATAGTAATAATAATTTCTTAAACCATAATCATCAAGGCCTACTATCGATTTTTCTGAAATTTTACGACAACAAGAACCCGAATTGCAAGGCAAGTGCTCAATTGATATATATATATATTTCCATCGAAATGATTAAATACGATAAATAAATATGAGAAAATCTTTAACATGAAATAATTAAATAAATAAACATGATTTAGGGTTGGGATATTACAGCCTTCCCCCCTGAAATAGTTTCGTCCTCGAAACTTAAGAACTTTACCATGCCATGCAAGATTACCTCAAATGGATATGGGTACCTAGCTCTCATTTTCTCTTCAGTCTCCTAAGTAGCTTCTTGGGAGGTATGATTTGACCATAGCACTTTGACTAGAGGTATCTGCTTGTTGTGCAACTGCTTAATCTTGCGATCTAGTATTTGGATTGGTCGCTCTTCATATACTAAATCTACAGTGATTTCAATAGGTTCAGATACAATGGTGTGATTTGGATATGAGATATACTTTCTAAGCTGTGAGATGTGAAACACGTTATGTATGTGTTCAAGTTCTACTGGCAGATCCCGGCGATAAGCTACAGGATTCAAATTTTCAATGATTTCATATGGTCCATTATATCTTGGATTCAGTTTTCCATGTACTCGGAACCTCTTGTTACCTATAGTTGGTGAAACTTTCAGAAAACCTTTATCGCGTACTTGAAACTCCAAATGCCTCCTTCTCTGGTCCGCATAACTCTTTTGCCGACTCTGGACAACCTTAATATGCTCTCGAATCCTTCTTATTGTTTCCACGGTTTCCTGGCTAATTTCAGGGCCTATAATTAATGCCTCATCCAAGTCACTCTAACACAGTGGGGTTCTATACTTTCTCCCATATAAAGCCTTAAACAGGGCCATTCTGATGGTGGACTGGTAGCTATTGTTATGAGAAAACTCCACTAACGGTAAATCGTCTTCCCACTTTCCTTGGAACTCGAACACACAAACTCTTAACATGTCCTCTAGAATTTGATTCACTCTTTCAGTCTGCCCATCTGTCTTAAGATGATAAGAGCTACTAAAGTTCAATTTAGTTCCAAAGGCCTTTTGAAGTGCTTGCTAAAAACGGGTTTGGAATCTTTGATCCCTATATGATATTATGTCTAAGGGAATCCCGTGCAGACGGACTATCTCTTTAACATAAAATTAAGCTAGTTTTTCAACTCCCCAAGTATCCCTAATTGGCAAAAAATGGGCCGACTTGGTAAGCCGATCAACTATAACCCAGATAGCATTCTTTTTCGAGGCAGAAACGGGTATACCCATAGCAAAGTCAATTGAGATTGAATCCCACTTCCAAGTGAGAATTTCTAGGGGTCACAATTCACCCACAGGACGCTGATGCTCTGCTTTAACTTTTTGGCAGGTTAGACACTTGTCTACATATTCTGCAACCTCTTTCTTCATATTATTCCACCAGAAGTATTGCCTTAAGTCTCTGTACATCTTGGTGCCTCCTGGACGTACCGAGTAACGAGTATTGTGAGCCTCCTCTAGGATCTGTTTCCTCAATTCCTCATTTATGGGTACGCATAAACGATTCTGGAATTGTAGGGTCCCATCTTCATGTACTACAAACCCAGGAGACTTTCCTTTCTCTAAATTTTGCTTTATTCTTTGGAGTTCAGGATTACTTTCCTATTTCGCCCGATTCTTCTCCACTATGGAAGGTTCTAAGGTAAGTACTGATAATTGCACATTTGCTTGCCCATGGGAACCAATTGAATTCCTAAGTCCTCAAGCTCTCTCAAGAGACTCAACTGAGTAATCACTATAGTGCTTGAGCTATGTTGCGCCTTCCTACTTAGGGCATCTGCTAGAACATTTGCTTTTCTTGGATAATATTGAATCTACAAATCATAGTCTTTAAGTAACTCAAGCCAACACCATTGTCTCAAATTGAACTCCTTTTGGGTGAAGATATACTTCAGACTTTGATGGTCAGTATAGATCTTGCATGGTATCGCATATAAGTAATGTCTCTAAATTTTCAATGCAAAGACCATGGCTACTAACTCCAGGTAATGGGTAGGGTAATTTTTCTCATAAGGCTTAAGCCGTTGAGAGGCACAAGCTACTATCTTGTCTTCCTGCATCAGTACACACCCCAAACTCTTCTTTGAAGCATCACTACAGATGGTATACTCCTTACCTTCCAGTGGTAGCGTTAGGATTAGGGCGGTAGTTAATAGCTGCCTCAACTCCTGAAAGGCTCTTTCACACTTCTCTATCCACTCAAATTCATTTGCTTTCTTCAGCAGATTGGTCAGGGATGAAGCTATTTTCAAAAAGTCCTTGACGAACCTTCGATAATAGCCCGCTAAACGTAGAAAGCTTTTAATCTCAGTGACGTTAGTAGGCCTTGACCATTTCGTGATTGCCTTCACCTTTTGGGTGTCAACTTTGATTCCTTCTTTTGTAACCACATGACCCAAGAACACCACTTCTTCCAACCAAAATTCACACTTCCTTAATTTTTCATAAAGTTGATGCTCCTTCAGGGTTTGTAACACCATCCTCAAACGATCAGTATGTTCCTCCCTGTCCTTAGAATAGATAAGAATGTCATCCATGAGCACCACTACAAACTTGTCTAAGTAGGGTCTGAAGACTCTGTTCATAAGATCCATGAAAGCTGCAGGAGACTGGTGAGGCCAAATGGCATCACTGTAAACTCATAGTGACCATACCAAGTTCTAAATGCAGTCTTGGGGATGTCTTTAGATTTAATCCTAAGTTGATGGTACCCTGACCTCAAATCAATTTTAGAGAAGACTCCTACTCCTTGCAATTGATCAAACAAGTCATTTATTCGCGACAAAAGTACTTGTTTTTGATGGTGATCTTATTCAACTCCCTGTAGCCAATACATAGCATTAAGGTTCCATCCGTTTTCTTTACGAACGACACGGGGGCACCCCATAGTAACACACTCGGTCTGATAAATCTCTTCTGCAATAGTTCATCTAATTGAATCTTCAATTCCTTAAGCTCAGTTGGGGTCATACAATATGGGGTTTTGGAGATAGGTTGGGCACCTGGGATTAATTCAATTCTAAAATTAATTTCCCTCTGCAGGAGTAATCCTGGTAATTCCTCAGGAAAAACATCTTCAAACTCACAAACTACATGAATATTTTCTACTTTCTCTTCTTTTGTTTGGGTGTCAATAGCATAATACCAACACCCAATACATCCCTGACATAATAGCTTGCTTACTTTCATAGCAGAAATCAAGGGATAGGATTTTTCCTCTCTCTGCCCATAGAAGAATACTTCTCTCCCTTTTTCATCCTTCAAAATAACCTTATGATCCTCACAATAAATCGTAGCTCCATAGGTGTGCAACCAATTCATTCCTAGAATGATGTTAAAATCAGACAAATCAAATTGAATCAAATCCACAGGAAAGGTGGTTCCACCAATGGTACTAGGAATAAGTTTATAGGAGATAGGACATTCAATCATAGAATCATTGGTTAGCTTGATCCTATAATTGGTTTCCGTCTTTTTATCTTCCATGTTCAATTGCATGGCAAATTAGGTGGATATAAATGAATGAGTAGCACCCGAATCAAATAATATACAAAATGTTTTGAATTTAAAAATAGAATTCCAATGACTACCGTACCAGAGGTGGCAGCTTCCTTCTTACTCATTACATACGCCCATCCTACTGCTGCAGGCCTTGGTGGTAGGGCGCCTTGGCGAGGTGGGTCCAACCTTCGGGGGCATGCAGCAATAAGGTGTTCAGGGCTTCCGCACCACATGCACTTGTTGGTTCTTACTCGACATTCAGGGGTGATATGATTTGTTCTTCAACACTTCGTACAGGGTTCTATCGAGCCTGCAGGATGGCTCTTGGGAGGAGTGTGAGAAGGTTTCTTCTGGTTCACACTTTCACTTGGAGTTCGTCAATTAAACCCCTTTCTTTTTTGTTGATTGGGTTTAGGGCTCTCAACTCTGTCTTTACTCACTCCACTTCAGCAGCTCGCTCATATAGCTCTTGATAAGTCAAGATTGGTTACCCAGCTTGCTGATTTCGAATATAGAGGGCCAAACCCTCTTTAAACCGCCTCATCTTCAAACTTTCAGATGACACAAATTCAGGAACAAACCTGGATAATTTTGTGAACTTACTGGCATACTGCATATTGCCACTCATCTTCAGCTCCATAAACTCTTTCTCCTTTTGTCTTTGAACCACAACTGGGTAAAATTTTGCCCTCAACTCACCCAGGAATTTACTCCAGGTGAATTCAGGCCTTACGAGTTTATCATTAATGGTGTTCCACCAAAGATCAACTTCACTAGTCAAATAATATGTCCCAATGTTTACTTTCTTTTCTTCTGGCACCTCTACCACTATAAAGATTTTCTCCATTCCCCTTACCCATTCATCCAATACTACTAGATCATAATTTCCATCATACACTTTAGGGTTGCATCATGCTACCCTATCTGCTAATTTATCATCTTTAGGAGGGGTTTCAGTGGGTACTTGGGAAATCTGCTTCATCATTTCAGCTACTAAGGCCGGCCAGTAGTTCTGGGTCCCCAATATTGTTAGCTAACTCAAGAGGGATTGGTGGCATTTGGCTAAAATTTGGTGGCACATGATGGGAGGCTTGATCACCTAATCCCTGGCCATTATCCGAGATTTCCTCTATATCAACCTGTGCATTGTTGTGTACTGATTCAAATATTCTGATCATACATTAAAAAAAACAATTTAATCACTAGAATACCCAAACATGTAAGATAAGCATGCCCAACAAATACATTTAATATAACTCAAATATTATTGAAAATAAACCCAAAGCTTCATTACATCATTTCATAACTGCTTATTTACATACATAGCTGCCTGTTTATATGCATGATCAGCAAATTATGTCATATTTAACTGATTACGCAAAGTCAGTTTTGACTCCTACCCCAACCCCAAACACTAACTAGCCCCAAGACACTAGATCCGTCACATAACCAAAAAGAGAAACGGACCTTGTCATCATGTTCGGAAAGGATTGGACTAACTATATACAATGTCATATGCTACACAAAATACAACTATCCAATCCGACCATACCATATATACATACAGGGCTCAAAATGTAACCCACTCAGGTGTAATCCTAAAACAACCTAACGATCACTAGATGGATCGTAATCTAGGTCGGACTCATTCTCCGGCTCCTCACCCGAGTTGAAGTTGCTGTCTGACACTCTTGACTCTGCCTCGTCAGCCTCTTGCTCAACCTGCTGCTCCACTACCATCTCATCAATCTCTTGATCCCACTGTTGCTCCACCACTGCCTTATCAATGTCTTGATCCTCCTCGAGATCACCATCCTCCTCCAGATGGCCCTCAAAACTCTCCATGGCCTCATCCTCAGAACTAAATAATACAATCTCTGGTGTATCAGGGAGATCCACCACCACATGAGCCTCCATAGGACTATCAGGCATCAGTGGGGTGCCCGAAGTAGGCGGCGAAGGTGGTCCTTGTGCTGGTGCAGGTGGTGTAGCCTGGAGATTTGCCTGATGTAATGGGAAAATGTACTGAAGAGTCTCTATAGTAATTCCCCTATGCTCGAACTCCTCCCTTAACAATAACTCTGAAGTGATAGTAGCCCAAGCCCCCTAGACTTGGAACCTGGGTTTGTCCCGGCCTGGGTTCCCCGTCATCATGAAATAATGATAACAAAGCCTGGACTCTACCCATGGATCAACTATTGATAAGGACCATAGCAATCTATGTACACGGACCATGATGTTATGAAACTCAGAGAAAGGGTCCTGTGCATGAGCTATAATACTAGCATGCAATTGTGAAATGTGAGTGGCCACAGATGTACCAGGCATCAAGTTGACTGTGTAGGGATCCATCTAGTAAGGAAAACTCAAATGAGGGGCATATAGAAGATAAGCAATATGCATTTCTAATATCATAAGTTTCTAATAGTATACGATATTCCCTACTAATAACTCATCTCGCCCTCTTATAAACTCCATACTCCATATCCCATCAGGAAAATCAAAACCTGCCTCTGATACCAAATCTATAATGCCCCAAATGTACATATTTTGCTGATTTTGTTCTTTTCATTAGATTCACCAATTGGAGGTATTGTCCAAAATGATCAGGGCATTACCGCCGTCCAAAAGGATAAGGCTTTGCTTGTAAATAATAAATTTAGCAACGCTAATCAATGTTTACCATCGAAAAGTATTCACACAATCACAGCCCATCAAACCATATATAAACAGTTCTAACGTCAAACCATTTAACTATTCCAGGGTTTACGTCAAAATATAGTAACTCTTGCAGAGTATATAGCTTTAACATCAAAATGTTTCATAATACAGTGCTCAAAACGTCTCAGCACTAATACACCACTATTCCTTTTGTTTTGACTTTCTTGCTCACTTATCGCCTTCAGTCGTCCTCTCCGCTTGAGGGTGATTCACTGAACATTTTCCTAAAATAAAACATGAAACATTTCGAATTATGAGCTGAATCTCAGTACATGCATCCTTGTATTGTTAAATGATCATTGAAAAACTGATTGGGCCTACATTGCAATTTATTTTAATTTAAAATAGGGAATGAAATGAATAGAAAACTACATTGCTAATTATTATCTGATAGTGAACCCCTAGTAACTGTTACGATCTGTGGATAGGTATACGCCTGCCAAGTCGATCGGGGGATCTGGCCTGAAGCCATGTGAGTAACTGAAGGGCAATGCCTTATAACTGATATTTGATGGGGCCACTAATTATCTGATAAATCACTAATTAAATGGATTCATTGATGTATTTACCAAAATATTATAATTTTGATAAATACGTGCTGATTTCTAAAGGTACAGGCAATGAATGCACCTGGTACTTTTAATAAAATTCACTGAAATGGGATTATGCATAAAAGAGAAGGAAATAATAGATTAGGCCGAATTCCGTACAAAAATATCATTGTAGGAACATACAGTTAGCAAATATATTTATTTCATAGCTAATAATTTAGTACAAGAAAAGTAAAAGCATAACGGTGGCTTAGAAAGAATGACTCGTAACTTAGTCTCATGATATCTGATTGAGACCCACCCAAAATCCCAATATTAAAAACTTACGAAGTCCCAAAAAACTTTCATTTGGAACACAAAACACGATTCCCACCATAGGGTTCCTAAAATAGGGTTAGAACACAAGCATGTCAATTTTAGTCTAACCTGTGCAGTTCTGGTAAAACGACCATAACTTTTTTCACAGACCTCGGATTAAGGTGATTCAAAAGACATCTGAAATCTAAAACACTGACCTATCTACCTACCAAAAATCATAATTTTTTAATGACCTGATCATTACCAGTTTAATGACAAAACCTACCTGATTTTCTGAAATTTTCCAGCATCCACTGTCATGGCTTTCTCCTCTCTTTTCACACAATTCCCATCCAATATCACACCTTAAAGTCATGTAACAAAGCTTTGGTCCTTCCCATCACCATACAAAACCATCGCACTCAATTTCACTTCAAAATCATGTACATCAAAGATCATTTTTTAATTAAATATACACTAATAACATGCTTGCTATTAAAGGAAGGTTACACCCTTGCATGATCAATAAAACTACAACTTTTGGCCAACTTTCACTTCATCCAAGATCACCAAAAACATTGTCATAACATTATTAGAGATTAAAACCTGATGTACCGGCCGAGGGTCCAAGCTAAAACTCAAATTAAGAGTGAAAGGTTAAAACCAGGGAAGAATACAATCAAGGAAAAAATCAAGGAAAGTGGCGTGTTAGGGGTTGTTTGTAAGGCAGCAACAACGTGAGGTAGGGATGAGATTTAGAATCAAGGGATTCTAAATGGGAAAAGGAAAAGGAACTTGATGTATCTACAAGGGATTAATTGCAAACTCAAACCAGAATTCAATGTAAACTGAAAACTAGCAAAGTGCACTTGAAACCCGTGAGGAATATCAAGGTAGATGAATAGTTCAAAACTGATGTTTGGATACAGAAACACCACCAAACACTAGTTTAGGGCCCTTAACTTTAATTAGGATATAGAAACACCACCTAATTAAAAGTTAAGACTTTACTTGGACACCACCTTAATCGGCCTAATTAAGGATAAGCAAGTTAAGTGTTTAAAGGAAACTCAAGACACAAAGTCTTTCTCTTAAATTCGAAATTCAAATCTGTTTTTCAAAATGAACAACTAAGGCACTTAAATAGGCCTTCAGAAAACACGAAATGAGCTTTCCTTCTAGGCAAGGAAAGTCATTAAGCTAATCCTAAGCTAAGTAGTGCACGGTTTAAGCTTAAATATACATAAGCTGAAAGTTTAAGCTACAAAACACAAAATTTCCTTCTTAAACTCTTTCCTAAGCATTAAGAAACCTTGTTGACTCATTTTCCTTCAAGAGAGGTAAGTTTCACACGGTTGCCACCTTAAAAGGTTGATGAATGCATGGCTGCCATGTAGAGTGAGTGTGGCCGGTTCATAGCTTACCAAGTGTCGCCTTCTTCTTGCTTCCACGTGTCTCACTCCTATGTGGCTGAGTGGTAGGTTACCAAGCAGCTCAAGGTGACCAAGTAGGCAAGCACACACCTCTAGCAAACCCATCTACGAGGGAAAACCACCTAGCTAAGTAACCAGGTGTCTAGGTGCCAGTTTCTGCCTTGTCTTGTGCTTCATGATTGACACCTCAAATGCTGAGTAATTTGAGCTTTCTTTACTTAGAAGGAACCCTCAAGATGTCTAGTTTACCCTCCATTTTGAATCAAAGCATTTGGACGGCATTTACCCCTTGAAATAGGCTGAATATTTGAACCGTGCAGAATCTGGTCGAAAACAGCATAGGACTGAAAATGAGCTGATTTAACGAACCAATTGAATTCCAAATCAGATGATTCCAATTGGCATTGAAAGTAGACATCTTGGGGATTCCAAAAATGTATAATTTCAAGACTTAAGCCATCATATAGCTTAAGTTATGAATTAATTAAAACCGTGCTTATTCTGGTCCTGCTGGGCAGTTTTGACACCTTGGGTTTAATTACTGATTTGAACGGACCAATGAAGTCCAAATTAGATGAAACTTGATTTGTTGGAAAGCTAGCATCTTGAACTTCAAATCCATCCAAAAAACATTAGACTTAAACCCTTAGTATGTTTGAGTAATTAAGCACACAAAAATAGGTTAGCTGCTGGAATTAACCCTTGCCCAATAGTTTCAATGTTTAAACAAAACTTGGATGATTTATTCATCCTTAAACCAGCATATTGAGCTTAGCTAATTGATTTGATTCTTTTTAAAACAAAAGGGATGGAGGGATTTCCATCATACTCCCCTTGTTAAAAATGATTTGCCTTCAAATCATATTAGGTAAAGAACTCCTCTTCTTTCTTCATTTCTGGCTGAAATAAAATCAACCATGAAAACAAGTCTCTTTTGAACTCAGAGACTCTCTTCTTTCCTTTCCCCTTATTGGTTTGAATGGTGGACGTAGGCGACTCTTTGATTTTGCTTTGAACCACTTCCTTAAGTACTCTTAATTCAGAATTAGGAGCATTAAGTAAAGGTTCTGAAATGGGTTGACAGAAATTGTATTTGAGTGTTTTGGGTGTGGGTGGAGTGGGAAAAAAGGATGGTGGTTCATGAAAAGAGGTGGGAAGGCCGAGATGCTCACGGCTTCTAGGTGGATGGTGGGTGTCCAGGGGGAGCATGGAGCCTTCATCAGCTTCTACCATGACTTTTTTAAGAACATCTCCATCATGGTCTTCAACTTTCTCTTCTGATTGAACCTCTTCTATGGCCTTCCATTCAGCTAGGGTGACATTTCTTAGGTTGAGACATTCGGATGCTAAGTGACCAAATCCTTGGCACTTAAAACATTTTCGAGCTCCTTTAGGAAGGGGTCTTTGTGTGGGTGGTGGGAGAAGGTTCTTTGGTAGAGTTGGGCTTTTTTGTGGAGTGAAAGGGAATGAACTTGTGAGCTTAATGGAGATACTTTCTTTTATGGGCGTGTAAGTGGATGGACAAAAGGAATCCTTCAACTTACTACTTAATTTCTTCCAAGTTCTCACCTTCTCTTTTCCTTTCTTTTTTCACTCAAATTTGTACTTATTCCACCACTGAAGTGCACAACCTCTCAATCTTGAAATAACCACTTTGAACGTCTCTTGGTCACTAAGGATACAACAAGCAAAAACTCGTTCCACCTTAGATAACCAACCTGTGAACTCTTCCTTTTCGCCACGAAATTTTGGAATTACAAAGCAAGCATATCCAATATCAATAAAAGCTAGTTCTTTCTCCAAGTTCATTGAAGATGGCATGAAGGATGAGGTCTAGGGTTCTTTGTGGATTGATTTGAAACGTAAGTAGGCTGTTTGTGTTTGGATTTAATTTGGGAGCGTGGGGTTCAGGCAAGGATCTGAACTTGCTCTGATACCAAAAATGATGTACCTGCCGAGGGTCCAAGCTAAAACTCAAATTAAGAGTGAAAGTTTAAAACCAAGGAAGAATACAATCAAGAAAAAAACCAAGGAAAGTGGCACGTTAGGGGTTGTTTGTGAGGCAGCAACAACGTGAGGTAGGGATGGGATTTAGAATCAAGGGATTCTAAATGGGAAAAGAAAAAGGAACTTGATGTATCTTCAAGGGATTAATTGCAAACTCAAACCAGAATTCAATGTAAACTGAAAACTAGCAAAGTGCACTTGAAACCCGTGAGGAATATCAAGGTAGATGGATAGTTCAAAACTGATGTTTAGATACAGAAACACCACCAAACACAAGTTTAGGGCCCTTAACTTTAATTAGAATACAGAAACACCACCTAATTAAAAGTTAAGACTTTACTTGGACACCACCTTAATCGGCCTAATTAAGGATAAGCAAGTTAAGTGTTTAAAGAAAACTCAAGACACAAAGTCTTTCTCTTAAATTCGAAATTCAAATCTGTTTTTCAAAATGAACAACTAAGGCACTTAAATAGGCCTTCAGAAAACATGAAATGAGTTTTTCTTCTAGGCAAGGAAAGTGATTAAGCTAATCCTAAGCTAAGTAGTGCACGGTTTAAGCTTAAATATACATAAGCTGAAAGTTTAAGCTACAAAACACAAGATTTCCTTCTTAAACTCTTTCCTAATCATTAAGAAACCTTGTTGACTCATTTTCCCTTTAAGAGAGGTAAGTTTCACATGGCTGCCACCTCAAAAGGTTGATGAATGCATGGCTGCCATGTAGAGTGAGTGTGGCCGGTTCATAGCTTGCTAAGTGTCGCCTTCTTCTTGCTTCCACGTATCTCACTCCTATGTGGCTGAGTGGCAGCTTACCAAGCAGCTCAAGGTGACCAAGTAGGCAAGCACACACCTCTAGCAAACCCATCTAGGAGGGAAAACCACGTAGCTAAGTAACCGAGTGTCTAGGTACCAGTTTCTGCCTTGTCTTGTGCTTCATGGTTGTCACCTCTAATGTTGAGTAATTTAAGCTTTCTTTACATGGACAGAAACCTCAAGATGTATAGTTTACTCTCCTTTTTAAATCAAAGCATTTGGACGTCATTTGCCCCTTGAAATAGGCTGAATATTCGAACTATGCAGAATCTGGTCCAAAACAGCGTAGGACTGAAAATGAGCTGATTTAACCAACCAATTGAATTCCAAATCGGATGATTCCAATTGGACTTGAAATTAGACATCTTGGGGATTCCAAAAATGTATAATTTCAAGACTTAAGCCATCATATAGCTTACGTTATGAACTAATCAAAACCGTGCTTATTCTGGTCCTGCTGGGCAGTTTTGACACCTTGGGTTTAATTGCTGATTTGAATGACCAAATGAAGTCCAAATTAGATGAAACTTGATTTGTTGGAAAGCTAACATCTTAAACTTCAAAAAAACATTAGACTTAAACCCTTAGTATGTTTGAGTAATTAGGCACACAAAAACGGGTTAGCTGCTGGAACTAACCCTTGCCTTGCAGTTTCAATGTTTAAACAAAACTTAGATGATTTATTCATCCTTAAACCAGCATATTGAGCTTACCTAATTGATTTGATTCTTTTTAAAACAAAAGGGATGGAGGGATTTCCATCAAAACCACTTAATCAAATACAAGAATCCAAGAATAACAAACTTCCCATTTAAAGCTTACATGATTATGAATAACCCTAATGCTAACATGCCCCAAACTCAACTCCACCATGATCAACATCAAAATAGCTCTAGTCTTTTATCAAAACATCATGATATAATCAAAATAACAAAACAAGAATCATAATCAAAAATCCAAAGAAAATAAGCTTAGGGTTACTCACTTTGGTCTTGAAGAAAGTAGAGATGGAGGTGATGTTTGGTGATTTTGTGGATTGGGGTTGGTGGCTGGGGGTAGTAAGGCATCGAGCAATGGTTGGAGGCATCTTAGCTGGCCGAAAAACACCACAAAACAGCGGCCACAGTGAGGAGGGGCGCTGGCCGGCTAGAGAGAGAGGAGGGAGAAGTGGATGTGCGCGTTTTGCTTGGTTAGAATGAATCAACATCACTTGGCTAGTATTTACTCTCCCCTAAAGTGGCTTTTTGGCTAACCATGGTTAAGTTTTAATCATGGTAATTGGCTTGGTTAGTAATACAAACTGGTTGAGCTATGATTAGCTTGTACGGCTTGGGCCTGGGAAGAGAAGTAAACCGTTTGCAATTGAACTTTCGTAACTCGAAATTAAATTTTTACGAGGTAGTAGTAGTAATAATAATAATAATAATAATAATAATAATAATAATAATAATGGTAATAATAATTTCTTAAACTATAATTATCGAGGCCCACTATCGATTTTCCTGAAACTTTACGATAACAAGAACCTGAATTGCAAAACGAGGGCCCAAATGATACATATGTATATTTTTTTCCACCGAAATTATTAAATGCAATAAATAAATATGAAAAATCTTTAACATGAAATAACTAAATAAATAAACATGATTTAGGGCTTGGCTATTACAATCTACCACCGGGGCTCCCTCCTATAAGAGGAATTGAGCGCCAAATTGATTTCCTACTGGGCGCTCCTGTGCCCTACAAGTCGGTGATAAGTGCTTAATATGTACATCTTTTTAGGGTTATTTTGCCTCATTTTTGGGAGAATTTTGTGCTTAATGATGTTGTTTACTCTCCTATTCTCGATTTATGCTTGGGTGTAGTTGTTTTATGTGTTTTGCAGAATCTTTAATCTTTTTACCCAGCATTTTCCCTTTAATGGCTATGTTTTGACCTCCCCCACGGTCATCCATGAGTTGCTATGCCCGTGGAGTAAGAAAAAAAGAAAGAAACTAGTTCCAGCACAGACCACGGTCAGACCGTGGTGGATGCCACGGACCGTGGTAGGCCTGTAACTACCGCCTCTTCGTTTTCCCTCGGCTGTGTGGCTGAGATCAACTTGAATTTTCTATAAATAGCAACGTTCAACAGCAAAAGAGAGCAATCCCTAGCAAGCAAAGCAAGTTAGAGTTAGTCTAATGAAGATCAGTTTAGTTTATTTTCTCCCAAATTTTGTTCTTTGCTTAGTTTGGTTTTTGGCTTTGTGTGAGTTTTGAGTGTGAGAGTTTTGATCCTGGGGCAGTTCTGAAGCCCTTGGTGAAGGCCATCTCAGTTGAGCGCCTTCCGTTCAAATTTCGCCGATTTTTGGTTAGTTTGTTTTTCTTCTATTATGTCTGAGTAGTTTTCTTAGTCTAGGAATTTAGTAGTTTTTGGAAGTATATTTGATCATGATTTAGTTTATTCAATTGTGCTTATTTTCATTATTGGTTTGATTTCGTTCTATCAAGTGTTTGATATGTTGTGAGTTGATTTTTGGCGATAATTTACTTGCACACTTGAAATAATCGAGTGAACATTCAAAAGATGACATTTGGTTATTGGGCTGCTTGAATAGACTTAGCATAACTTCATCTCGAAAGAGAGATTTATATGTTAGGAGGGCTAGGAAATAATCGAAGACTTTGAACTTAAATTAAGTCAAATTAGTTTGAAAGAATGACGTTTGCTTAGTTTAGGCAAATTTGATTGATTTTGAAAGAATAGATCAAGTTTCTAGAAAAGATTACAATTCTTCAGAATTAACCAATTAGAGAATAGCACATGTTTATAAATTTTGATCCAACTCTCTTCTATAACTGCGAAAATTCCTAGACGTTTTTCTCTTATTGATTTAGACGAGTTCATTTGCAATAGTTAATCGAAACCACTTGAAATAGAGTTTTGCTTAGCATATTCTGACAAGACTAGGCTCGATAGATTACTTTAGTCCCTAAGAAACGATATCTTTTATCTATACTACAACTACCCATGCGCTTGCAACAGTGGTCAAGTTTTTGGCGCCGTTACCGGAGACTAAATTGCTAACTATTGAGTATTGTCTTACGAAAGTGACTAAGCATTTTATTGTTTTGTTTTGTTTTGTTTTCTTGTTATTTTTCTTTTTCTTGTTTAATTGTGCTGGTGGTATTGGTGAAAGTGCTTGCAGGAATTTTTTCTAGTTTATGCGAGGTCTGATTTATACGAGCCTGATCTAGAGATTGAGAGGACTTTTCACTTAAGGAAGAAAAAACAAAGGATCGAAAAGCAAAGCTGCGAGGTAAGAAGGAATTCAAAGATAGCGGGTGGAGAAAGAAGGAACCTTCGAGATTTCGTTACCCCCAGAGTCCAAGGGTTCGCCTCAAGCAATAGCTTGGCCTGCTGTGGATGCCAATAACTTCAAGCTCAAGCCAGCACTTACTTCTATGATGTAGCAATCTCAGTTCGGTGGAACTCCTTTGGAAGACCCGAATCTACACCTCTCGATTTTTTTAGAGGTGTGCGATATGCTAAAGTTAAATGGAGCCTACAGTGATGCGATTCGCCTGTGCTTATTCCCTTTCTCATTGAGGGATAAGGCGAGGGCTTGGTTGCACTATTTGTCGTCTGGTTGCATAACTACTTGGAACGTGTTAACAAGAGCTTTCCTTGCCAAATTCTTCCCTCCGAGCAAGACAGTGAGCCTGAGAAATCAAATCACTAACTTTCTGCAAACAGAGAATGAGACGCTCTATGAAGCTTGGGAGCATTTTAAAGAATTACTGTGTTTGTGCCCCCATCATGGTCTTCGTCGCTGGATGATTATCCAGACCTTTTATAACGGTGTGACCCAAGCTGTGAAGTCTACTATTGATGCAGCGGTAGGAGGAACTCTAATGAGCAAGATCGAGGATAAAGCCTATAACCTTATCGAGGAGACTGTGCTTAATAACTTTCAATAGTCCACTGAACGAGCCCAACCTAGGTGGGTTAGAGGTAAGCTTGAAGTTGATGCTTTTACTTTACTTTCTGCTAAAGTAGATGCCATGACTAAAAGACTGGACCAAATGAATATTAACGTTGTGAACTCACGTGCCCCTTGCCCTTGTGAAATTTGTTGTTCAATTGAGCATATATCTTTGCAATGTCAAGTTGGGAGTCCTTTTCCCCAAGACCCCGATGAAGTTAATTATGTTCAAAATTTCAATCCAAGACCAACCAATGGCCCTTACTGTAATACCTATAATTTGGGTTGGAAGAATCATCTGAATCTTTCTTATAGGTCGAATCTAAACACTATGAACATGCCCCCTATGAATGCTAGAGCACCCACTGGTTTTCAAAGACCCCCATAGCCTTCTTAGATGCCCCAAAAGTTTAATACGGAAGTAATGATGGAAAACATGCTTATGTCACAACAAAAATAGGATGAGTATATTAAGCAATTATCCTCAAAGGTTGATGTGCTTACAACTCATAATAGGATGTTAGAATCCTGAATTGTCCAAAAAGCCACTTTTTCATCCACGCCCCCGGATAGACTTCCCAGCAAACCTGAACCTAACCCTCGAGAGCACTGTAACTGTGTTACCATGAAGGAGGAAGAAGAGGATTCAACTAACCCTGAGGAAGTACCAATGGAAGACGGTAGAGAGATAACTATGGCTGGTAGTAAGGAGAGCAACAATGGTGGCAAGATTGCTACTTTTAAGGAGAATGATACTGTTGAGATCCCAACCATTTTCCCCATTAAGCTCCTGACTCAGGTAGTTTTTCTATCCCCTGCATTGTAGGAAAGGTAGAAATTGAGAGAGGTCTATGTGATTTAGGTACAAGTGTCAGCATAATGCCCTACTCTTTGTTTCATAAGCTGCACTGAGGACCATTACTAGTCGCCCCCTTTTCACTACAACGGGCTGATGGTTATGTGACATAACCCATAGGCAAGTTGGAAGATGTGCCTGTCAATATAGGAGAAATTTGGGTATTAGAAGACTTCATTATAGTCGATACGCCTAAAACTGATGATGTCCAAATTATCCTAGGTAGGCCCATTTTGGCGATAGCTGATTGCCATATTGATGTGAGGGAGGGTCGTATTTCTTTTAAAGTAGAGGGGAGATTTACTGTGTTTAGTCATAGGAAGGAAGATGCGGTTTCTCCTCATTCTTCTATATTGGGTGCACCACCTCTTTCCCCTGAGTATGATATAGAGGATGTCTTGAATGATGAAGATCCTCTTGATTCTGAATGGATTTCATATGAGGACCCTGACCAAGGGTATGTTAAGCTGGAGTTTTCTACTCCTATGCCACCTAACAAGCCCGAGGTTAAGGCCCCTGTTTCTAATGATTCTTCAATGAGTGAGTATTGCAGGTTTGCACAAGTTGTTCACTCTATGCCCCATTTGGAAGGTTTTGATACTGATTTTGATGTAGGGGTTGAACGAGTTAATAGTAGTCTATATGATGGGCCATAGGAGCAATTTGTTTAGTACGCAGATAGTGCATTATGGCACCAAGTTATGAAGGTGAAGAACCTGCAGCCAGAACCTCTACAATGGTACCTTCAATTGAAGAAGTTTGATTTTATGCTCGCAATAAGGCTGATCCGGACTAAGCCTAGAGTAAGGGTCAAGCTCTTGACCTTAAAACTTGGGAGGCAACCCAAGCTCTCTTTCTTTTTTCCCTTTTTATAGTTTTGATTTTTATTACTTTTTGTAGTTATATCTTCGAAAAAAAAAAGAACCAAAAAAAGAAGAAAGAAACAGAAAAAAAATGTATGAATAAAATCTTGGCACCACGGTCAGGAAAACCAGAAATACAGCCGTGGGGTACCAAAAAACCGGAAAAAACGAGTACCAGTAGACACTACAGACAGACCGTGGTGAGTCCTACGGTTTGTGGTGGTCTGCTACGGGTTGCGGTCTAGGTTTTTCACCACAGTGCCTTTTCCCTTTCCCCTCACTTCACCTTCTTCACTTGACTCTTTCTCTCTCTTCCTCCCTTCTCTCTCCCTAAAACCTCCATAACCAACACCTTCAATCTCCCTCAAATCTTCTCCATTTTTCTTCATTTTCACACCAAATTCCTTCCTTTCACTTAATCTCCCCATTTCATCCACAAAATCTCATCTCTTTTCTTCTTCTTCTTCTTCTTCTTCTTCGAAATTCATCTCACCCTTATCCATCCACCATATCCATCCTTTTCTCTCTCTAATTCTTCATATTGTTACTTATTTTCTTCAATTTTCTAGGTTTTGGTTCCTATTTTTGGTTTTAGTTTTGTTTTTGGTTAGGTTTTATAGCTATGGCACCAACTAAAAGGCAAAGGAGCACCAAGGAGGTTGGTTCATCAAGTCAAGCACTACCCCAACCTTAAAGAACCTCCAGAACATCAATCAATATGCGTGCTGGAGGTCACATTCTTCACCCTCCTGGTCTAACTCATGCCGATCATGTTGCTAGGTACAATTGTTCGAATGAGGGTGTAGGAGTAGCCACTAGATACTATGATGATGATTTGTTGGCTCGATTGGGAATGTTGGATGATATTCGTTGGTTGTTCGCAAGAGGTGGTATGAGCCACATTTTAGAACTCAAAGAGCATACGTACTGGGACCTGAACTTAGAATTTTTAAATACACTTCATGTCGAGGTCACTAGAGGACCTCGATGTCAAGCTGGATATATATCATTTTATTTGTAGGGTCAATTGTATGAACTGAATGTATGTACTTTTAATAGTATCTTCGATTTTTCACCTAGTATGGATTTACCGAATTACCAAGTCCCCTGCGAATTCAACCCGAATGCATTTTGGGGTGAACTTTTGGGGAGTGTTAGGTACAGTACCAATTCATCGAAATGTATACATATCAGAAACCCTTGCATTAGAGTAGCTCAGCGTCTCCTTGCTTGTTCTCTGTTTACTCGGGATGATAGTCTGAATGTCCTGAGATTGTCTAAGTTGTACTTTCTATCCTGTATGCTTGGTGGTGTTCAACTTGACCCAGGTTCATTCTTAGTTAGGCAATTACATAGTGCTGCTATTAGCACTAAAGGTAGGATAGTCATTGGTGGGATAATCACTACTATTGCTAGATTCTTGGGTATGGAGCCCAATCCTGAGGATAGAGTTTCTGGGTCTGAGCGGCTTGATCAAGCTGCTTTTGAGATTATGAATTTTTGTAAAGTTAAGGCTGGCCGTTTGTGTTGGATTTACCCCAGGGATGGGCTTTTGGTGCTTCCTAATGCTGATCGCACTACTCTGCTTCACCGGGCTAACCTTTACTGGGTACCTGGTGATGACAAGGTTGTTCGACCTGTACCCCACCAACCAGCCCCTGAATCTAGTCAAGTAGGACATAGTTCTTCCTCTCATCCACCCCCACCTCCAAGACACCCTTTGGTCCATTCAAAAAGAGCAAGTTTCCCTCCGAGAGTTTGTTGCTTCAGAGAGCGCCGCTCTTCGGAACTTTGTCCAAGAGCGCCATGATGAGCTTCGTGGGTTGCTTGCTTCCCATACCCAATATTTCCAAGACTATCGGGTATGTCTAGAGACCTGGTGAGATTGGCATATCTCCTATGGACAACCACCCCATCCTTCACCTCCTCCTCTCTGATCTTGTTTTCTGCTACTCCCTTCCCTTTTTATTATGATGTACCCACATTGAGGACAATGTGTGATTCAAGCATGGGGGAGTTAGTTATTATATTTGGTATCTGATGCCTGTTTTTGTGTGGTGTGTTTGTTTTTGCTTTGTATATATTTTTAGTGATAGTTTTTATAGTTTTTGTTTTAGTTTTGTTTTAGTAGTGCATTTAGTTTTCTTCTAAGTTGCACTTTAGTTTCTTTCTTTTGTTAGTTTCTTTTGTATTTTAGTTTGCATTGTTTGTTCAAAAAAAAAAACAAAAGAAAAAAATCCTCCGATAATGATCTCTATACATTTGGTCGCTTTCTTCAATTTAGTTTGATCCTTTGATTCACCTAAGTTGTGCATAAATGTTTGCGAATGAGTTTTCAAAATGAATTCCATGTTCTAACCACATGTTGGATGCGAGTTGATCTTCCCCATGAGTCTTTACAAGATTATGGCATGTGTTTACTAGTGAGCTAGCTTTGTCTTTGGTAGATGTTTCGTGAGACTTTGAGCTTTTAGAGACTGTTTATCGTGATTAGTCTCATATTTCTTTTATGTATGACTCTTCCTTGACGTCATTTCCCTAGAACTTACTTTGATTCTCATTCAAGATCACATTTCGCACATGCATTTAGGCAATATGATTGAGGCATTTTTCTTTCTTTGATTTGTTTAACATCACAGCCAAATAGCCACCCTGGTTGTTTATTATATCCCTTGTTAGCCCCTATGAGCCTATAACTGTTTTCTTGATTTGAACCTCCTATTTTTAGCCCATGGCCAAATACTTGTCTTACCCTTAAGCCAAGGCTAGAGGAGCGTTACATTCTTTTGCATCAAGTTTGATAGGGCATTAGCAAGGTGGATTGTTGTTCTCTTCAGTGTTGGCTGTTTGGTGCAGGGATGTAAACATTTGATAAATCCCTTATTTTATTATGTAAAGTCTAGAGAAGAGTTCGATTTTAAAGTTCATTATGGAATTCCCTTGGCTATCCCTTTTTATCAACAAAAAAGGGAAAGGGAAAAAAAAAAGAAATGACAGTAAAGAAAAAAAAGAGAAATGAACAAAAAAAAAAGAAAAAGAAAGTTCAAAGAAAGTGATTAGCTGTGGTAGGAATGTAAGATATTTATGATTTCCGACTCTTTCTCTCTTCATTTTGTAATTTATTTTGATATGTTTCGAGAAGGATGTAGTATGAAGCATTGAAATTGTTTAAGCTCTTAGTCTTTAGCTTTTAGCTCCTCGTTTCAAAAAATATTTGTTCCCCTCTTACCTTTACCCTAAGCCCCGTTATATCCCTATGAAAGTCCTCATGGTTGTTTAGTGTATTTGCATTTTAATGGTGGTGAATTTGAGAATCTTGTCAAGCCTATGGTAGATTTGTGCCCAAGGAATGAGAATTGAGAGAACCTTCATATATATACATTATCAAACATATGAGTGCTGAGTGCCACATAACTGTAGTGACATTCTATCGGCCTTACTAGTTTCGCTTATTTCATATGTTGAATGATTGTATTTACGCTTTGGGGGAGATTGCTTTCAAGTTTGACATTGTGGTCTATAAAAGGTTTTCAAAAAGCTCATTTCCTATTCTGCTTGTTAATGATTTTTTATATGTTTTTGGGCTATCTTTAGATCATCTTTGCCAATTAAATGTTACCTATGTCTATCCTGAGGATGTTGTGTATACCTTTTTAGTTTTTGCATTGCTTGAGGACAACCAACAGTCTAAGCATGGGGGAGTTTGATAAGTGCTTAATATGTACATCTTTTCAGGGCTATTTTGCCTCATTTTTACGAGAATTTTGTGCTTGATGATGTTGTTTACTCTACCATTCTTGATTTATGCTTGGGTGTAGTTCTCTTATGCATTTTATAGAATTTTTAGTCTTTTTACCCAGCATTTGCCCTTTAATAGCTGTGTATTGACCTCCCCCACGATCATCCATGAGTTGCTATGTCCATGGAGGACGAAAAAAAGCAAGAAACCGGTTCCAGCACAGACCACGGTCGGACTGTGGTGGATGCCACGAACCATGCTAGGCTTGTAACTGTTGCCTCTTCATTTTCCCTCGGCTGTGTGGCTGAGATCAACTTGAATTTCCTATAAATAGCAATGTTCAGCAACTAAAGAGAGCAATCCCTAGCAAGTAAAGCAAGTTAGAGTTAGCCTAGTGAAGATTAGCATAGTTTATTTTCTCCCAAATTTTGTTCTTTGCTTAGTTTTGTTTTTGCTTTTGTGTGAGTTTTGAGTGTGAGAGTTTTGATCCTTAGGCAGTTCAGAAACCCTTGGTGAAGGCCATCTTAGTTGAGCCCCTTCTGTTCATATTTCACTGATTTTGGTTAGTTTGTTTATCTTTTAACATGTCTGAGTAGTTTTCTTAGTATAGGAATTTAGTAGTTTTTGGAAGTGTATTAGGTCATGATTTAGTTTATTCAATTGTGCTTATTTTCATAATTGGTTTGATTTCGTTCTATCAAGTGTTTGATATGTTGTGAGCTGATTTTTGGCCAAAGTTTATTTGCACACTTGAAACAATCGAGTGAATAATCGAAAGACAACATTTGGTTGTTGGACTTCTTGAATAAACTTAGCATAACTTCGTCTCGAAAGAGAGATTTATATGTTAGGAGGGCTAGTAAGTAATCGAAGACTTTGAACTTGAATTCAGTCAAATTAGTTTAAAAGAATGACGTTTGCTTAGTTTAAGCAAATTTGATTGATTTCGAAAGAATAGATCAAGTTTCTAGAAAAGATTACAACTCTGGGAATTAACTAATTAGACAATAGCACATGTTTATAATTTTTGATCCAATTCTCTTCTATAACTGTGAAAATTCCTAAACGTTTTTCTCTTATTGATTTAGGCAAGTTCATTTGCAGTAGTTAATCGAAACCACTCGAAATAGAGTTTTGCTTAGCATATTCTGACAAGACTAGGCTCGATAGATTACTTTAGCCCCTGAGGAACAATATCTTTTATCTATACTATGACTACCCATGCGCTTGCGGCAATGGTCAGTCGACTTATAGGTGTAATCCTAACGAGTCGGAAGAGCTCCAAAGACAAGGCCAAGTTGCTTGATCGTGGGTACATTAGGGAGAGTTTGAGTCCTTGCTCGGTTCCCGCTCTTTTGGTACCTAAGAAGGATAGCACATGGCGTATGTGTGTGGATTCTAGGGCCATCAACAATATCACTATCAAGTATCGGTTTCGTATTCCATAATTGGATGACATGCTTGATGAGCTACATGGGTTCAAGTCTTTCCAAGATTGACTTTCGAAGTGGTTATCATCAAATCTAAATGAAGTGAAGGAGATGAGTGGAAAATGGCCTTTAAGACCAAATATGGGTTATATGAATGTCCCTTTGGTATTTCTAATGCTTTGAGTACTTTCATGAGGCTTATGAATAAAGTCTTGAGGTTATTCATCGGGAAGTTTGTTGTGGTATACTTTGATGATGTCTTGGTGTATAGCCAAGATGAGGCATCTCATACGTAACATCTCACTCAAGTGTTCCGAGTCTTAAGGCAACAAGCTCTATATACTAAACTTGAGAAGTGTGAGCTCGTTACTCCTCAAGTTGTCTTCCTTGGGTATGTTGTCTCCGGTGAGCAAATCCAAGTTGATGAAACCAATGTTGAGGCTATCAAGAGTTGGCCCATTCCTATAACCATCACGGAAGTTCGTAGCTTTCATGGGCTAGCTTCTTTCTATCATCGATTCATCAAGGATTTTGGCTCCATTATGGCTCCCTTGACTGAGTGCATGAAGAAGGGTACCTTTGAGTGGACAAAGGCCTCCCAAACAGCCTTTGAGTCCATCAAGGAATGCCTTTGTTCGACTCCTATTTTACCCCATCCAATATTGAGCTCCTTTTTAAAGTTGAATGTGATGCTAGTGGAGTTGGAATTGATGCGGTTCTCACTCAAGCCAAGCGCGCACTCTTGCCTACTTTAGTGAGAAGTTGAATGGTTCAAGACTTAACTACTCCATTTATGATAAGAATTTCTATGCCATTGTCAGGGCTTTAGAGCATTGGTATCATTACCTCAAGCCCAAGCCTTTTATACTCCATTCGAATCACAAGGCTTGTCTTTCATCAATGGTCAACACAAGTTGAATACAGGGCATGCTAAGTGGGTTGAATTCCTTCCATCCTTCACTTTCTCTTGCAAGCATAAGATTGCGAAAAGGAATGTGGTTGCCGATGCCTTGTCACGGAGGTATGCTCTTCTATCTGTCCCACAGGCCATGGTTCTTGGCTTCCATTCCATCAAGACCTTGTACATAGATGATGAAGACTTCAATATGGTGGTTGAAGATCCCTCTACCTAAGGCACTTATACCTGGCAAGAAGGTTTCCTCTTTAAGAGAAACAAATTATGTATCCCCAAGAGTCCTCTAGGGGACTTGATTGTTAAAGAGGCTCATGGAGGAGCCTTAGCCGAGCATTTTGGCATCAACAAGACCATTGAGATCCTCAAGGAGCACTTCTATTGGCCCAAGATGGGTGGAGATGTCCATAAGGTAATCTCAAGGTGTGCCACTTATTATATGGCCAAGAGTCACCTCCACCAAGGCCTTTACACCCCCTTTCCGGTTCCTTTAAATCCTTGGGATGACCTTGGGATGGACTTCATTGTGGACCTTCCTTGGACCCCTTAAGGGAAGGATGCCATCATGGTAGTTGTTGATCGGTTCCCCAAGATGGCACATTTCATTGCTTACCATAAGTGTGATGATGTTACATATATTGTGGATCTCTTCTTCCAAGAAATCGTGAGGCTTCATAGGATCCTAAGGACTATTGTATTAGATAGAGATACCAAGTTCTTATCACACTTTTGGAGGAGTCTGTGGAGGCTATTGTATTAGATAGAAGTAACCTACCGCACACTCACTACCTTGTTGAGAGGTATGGTGTGTAAGAGCTTAAGAGATTGGAACACCAAGCTTCCCCATCCGAAATTTGCCTACAATCGGACTCCTTCTATACTACTTCTCATTCACCCTTTGAGGTATGCTATAGCCCCAACCCTCTCACTCCTCTTGATCTCATTCCTATTTTGCAAGACTCCACAGTGATCTTTGAAGCCGAGGAAAGGGCTAAAGCTATGAAGAAACTACATAAGTAAGTGAGAGCTCAAATTGAGAAGGTAAATGAGCAATATAAGACTAAGGCTAAAAGAATTGAACTCAACTTGAGTTTAGGCTGAGAGATCTTATATGGCTACATTTGAGGAAGGAGAGGTTCCCTTCAAGGGCGAAAAGCAAGCGCATGGCGAGGGGAGATGGCCCCTACAAGATCGTGACCAAAGTGGGAGACAATGCCTATAAGTAGAACTTCTGGGTGACATAAACATCTCTGTCACTTTTAATGTTGGAGACCTCACTCCCTACATTACGGACGAAGATGATGACATTGGAGATTTGAGGACAAATCCTCTTCAAGGAGGGGAGGTTGTTGCGGAGCAAACCATGAAGCCTAACCTCCTAACCAATATCAAGGCTTGGGTTCAACTTGGGCCCTTAGGGACCTAGGAGGGTGGTACCTAAGTACTTGGCTCTCCTAAGTCCTTATTGGTTTGGGAGCCTTAAGGGACCTAAAGTAAGCTTAGGAAAGGTGGCATGGCACTTAGTAGCCTAAATAAGGAGCCTAGCTATTTTATCTCCAAGTCATCCTATTTTATTTTACTTCATTGTTCTAGATAGAACATATAGCCTGACTTCTAGCTTGTTTTTGGATGGGTAAATGGGATTCATTTTGGGTAAATTTTTAAGGATAGATAGCCTCAGATTTCTACTTTTTGACAAGCCAAAAATCATTATCAAATTCTAATAATGAAGCAAGTTATGGGGTTTTAACCGAGCCATGGTCCATGCAGGGTCTGAAGGTGCACGTTTTTTACTCAAGGATTTATTTAGGTCATTAAATGGGAGAATTAAAGGCCAAACTTGGTGGGTAGCAGATAGACTCTTCTAGAAGGCTCCCATAAAAGTTCCCAGCTTAATCTTTCCCATTTGGATAGGTGAATGACATCACCAATGAGAACGAATGTGCAGCCATATTCCAGCACACTGATATCCCCTAGTGATCCCCTTTTAATTATACAATTAGTTTGAATTTCATTAGACAAAATCCTTTAATTCTATTGGCTAAGCTTAGGGTAGGGGGTATCTTGCTATTTAATTCCTCATCTCTTATATTACATTCAGCGTCGATGAATATAAATGAATGAAAAGGCTAGAAGCCATTTTCTCTCTCAAAAATCTCTTAATCTTTATGTCTTTTAGAATGGTGATTTAGAGCCATCCCTTTATATTAATCCTTGGCGCCTAGGTTTTAGGGAATTAATTGGTGGGTTGCTTATCTTGGTGTTGTTTTAAGAATCAAAAGAGTTTTCCTTTTGATTTGGGGTTTCCTCCATTTGGGTTGTTCTAGAGGTATTCAACTTATTGGGACTTCACTTAGGTGATTAAGCCTTTATTTGGCTAAATGGTCTTCTAATCGCTTCACTTTTAAGTCTTTGAAAATCAAGACTCCTAAGTTGTCAAAGTCCATGACTCCTAAGTCATTAAAGTTCAAGGCTCCTCAGTTACCAAAATGCAAGACTCCCTAGTATTCAAGAAGACTTCTAAGTCATCAAAGTTGGAGACTACCAAGCTATCAAAATTTGGACTCCCAATTTTCTAAGTTCAAGACCCCCAAGATATCGAAGTTATTGACTCCAAAGTCACTAAGCAGGCTTTTATGTCATCTAAACAGCCATTAAATTGTCACAAAAGTCCCATGTTGTTAAAGTTCATAGGCCTTAAATCATCAAAGCTTATGACTCTTAAAGGCATTAAATCAACTATTATATTGTTTAAGTTGTAGACTCTTAGAACTCCTTCAAGTTGGGGTTAATGGTGACATATACCTCTTCTTCTAAGTTGTGACAATGGCAATGTAGCCTCATCAAAGGTTGTAGCAGTGGTGCATCGCCTCCTTCATGGCTATGACATAAGTCTCCTCCAAGTTGCTACCAGTGGCACAAAGCCTCCTCCTTTGTGTTGGTGAGGCATGCCTCCTCTAAGTTGGTAGCAATGATGACATTACTCTACCTTTGTGCTGGCCATAAAATAGGCCTCTCCCAAGCTGGTATCAGTGGCACACAACCTCCTCCTTTGTGTTGGTGATACAAGCTGTCTCTAAGTTGGAAACCATGGTGACAATGCCTCTTCCTTCATGTTGGCAGCCATATAGGGCTCCTCTAAGTTGGGAGCAGCAGTGATATTACCTCGTCCTTTGTGTTGGTGGTTGCATAGGCCTTCTTTAAGGTAGTAGTTGTAGTGCTCAACCTCCTGCTTCATGTTAGCAACATATGTCTCCTTTTTTAAGTTGGTATTAGTGGCACATAGCCTCTTCCTTTGTATTGGAGATGTAGGTCTCTTTCATCAAGTTGCTAATAGCGGCAATAAAGCCTTCTCCTTTGTATTGGTGACATATGTCTCTTCTTTCAAGTTAGCAGCAATAACACATAGCCTGTTCCATCATGTTGACAATAAAGGCATTCTCCTTCAGGTTGGTAGTAATAGTGGCATAGCCTCCTCTTTCAAATTGATGAGAACAATAAGGAAATTCACTGAACGTGAATTCATGAGGCGAGCCATCCAAGGGTGAGAATAATAGAGAAAGCCACTCAAGGTAGACCCACGACGGTAAGTCATCTCTTGAGTGAGCAATTGATATGCACTAAAAAAATAACAATGTCTTATGTCAGATAATAAATATAAAATGATTATTTTTGGTTCACCAGCTAATTTATTTAATTTACTCAAGCAAATTGAGCCAAATCAACTTTTAAGTTACAATCCAAATGACTACTAAGTCAATGATAAAATTGACTATTGAGTTGCCAATCACATGGACCACAATGTCAAAGGGCCTAATAAGGACTACGAAGACAAATAAGTTGCAAACTCTGAAAGCAGGAGGAGGTTCTTTCCCTATAAATAGAATAATACTTACTCCTACTTGGGAGTTGAAAACTCCTTCACTTACAAGGCAATTTGAAGACTTAGGAGTTCACTTTCTTTAGAGAAAGACGATAAGCACAAACAAAGCATGTGCCGCCTATTTTTTAAAGGAATCTAACACTCTTTTTTATTTAGATTAATCCTCCTAGGCCCTCTTTTAAGATCCAATTCATATAACTTCATCAAAGAAAATCAAATTAGTGAACTTGATAGAGATTTAAGTCAGTCAGCCCTCGTTTAAGTACATATTGAAAATCGAATCAGATGAATTATTTGTTTATCTTATAACAAATATACAGAAATTGTGCCTATCTTTTCTAAAATTTTAGAAATTAAATTTGTCCATCCTTCTTGTCTTATTTATTTCAGACATAAAAATTATGTTTTACAATGATATATGTCTTGTCTCAAGATATTTCTTAACTGTCGTATCTTAACCTAAATTAAAATATTATATGGTTTAAAATATCTAAATTTTTAATAGTTATGAGTAGTTAGCAATTATGAACTTTCTATATTCCTTGTTATGTTTACAAGTACAAAAGAAGATCTAATTTGATAATCCCTGTCTACAAAGATGTAAGATACACATAAATTTATAATTGGGAAAAATTATTACTAAAAGTTGATTTTATCATATTTGTAAGTGAGAATCTCTTTACTATTCAAATATACAATCTTTTTTCAATTTATACATGGTAATATAATTTTTAAGTCAAGTTAAGACACTTAAGAAGTGTCATGTAAAATGGCATGCATCATTTTATATAGCACTATAGATGACAAGTATATTACAATGCTATAATTGCCAAGTAAAAGCACATGCAATGGGATGAATAGCTTCTGTTAGGGCCGTAAATGCATGGTGGCGTTGTAACAAATCAAGCTTGTCTCCTACAAGGAATGGGTTGATCTATCAGGCCATATCGTCTTAAGATGGGCTAATCGAATCAATAGTTGATATCGAACTTAAACTAATCAAATATCTAATCTAATAGATAAATAATCAAGGAATTATACAAAACTAGCAATCTCTCAATTCATGTATCAATCAAGCATTTCTTCCTCAGCAGATTATTTTAAAACTGGCAATCGAAGTATCACAACCCTCTTTCAAGATGAAGTGAAACACCTAAATCTAACAAATTACCATTTCTCAAGGGCTCTTGATTTGTTTATGTTCATTAAGCATGCGATTATCAAATCTGTAGTTTCTCAATTAGCAATTCTCTCTCAACACATCACGCAATCAAGTCAAATCCTAGCGTCCTAGTATCGAATTTCACTTTTTAGTTCTTTATCCAATACCCAAAAAATGCAAGAAGATGAGCAAATTCCTTGCATGACAATAAACATCTAGAATCCAATAAAACAATCCAATAATTCCAAAATGCTCAAAGAGATGAACAACAAATCAAGAACGTAACTAGTACTTGCATAAATCCAAAATCAAAACAAAGTCATAATCAAAATTACAAAACATAAATCTAAATTTAGAAAAGAGAAGAGAAGAGAATAGAACAGGACAAAAATGCTCAGCCAGTCAGCACGCTTGAATCCGTCAATTGCAAACCCGACATGGATAAACTTGAAGAGAGGAAAATGGAATCGATGGGTGTGTGTGGTGGAAATGAGGATGCAAGTAGCCCCTTTTACAGTAAAACTCCTGGAAACCGAACAGCCACACATAATAATGGAATTAAATCCACCTGGGAGTCGAAAAGCCGCAAGAAAACAAAAAGGCCTCAGGAGAAAGAGGACACCAGAAACTGTGGCCTTCACCACAGACCGACTGTGGTGGCCACTAGGTCGACATTCTTCTGTTCTTCTTTCCTTCCATGGGCATAGCAGCTCAGGCGTATCCATGGGAGGTCAAAATACACTTATTCATGGCCAACTTTGGGGTAAAATGATCCAAAAACCTACACAGCAAAGAAAAGAACCACACCCAAGCGTAAAACAGAAAAAGGAGTATAAATTATAACATAAAGTACGTAATTTTCTCTAAAAAATGCAGCAAAATGATCCTAAAATTATATACACTTTAAGCACTTATCAAACTCCCACATGTTTAAACCATTGCCAGTCCTCAAGCAAACACTATAGAAAATCGACAAGGGTAGACATGTCTAAGACTCAAATGCATAACAACCTCCTTAAGTTAGGCAAGTCATAGCATATCAAAAGCAAGAATTCTAATCAACGACAGCCCCAAGTAGTGTGCAAGACATTTCAAAATCAGGATGAAGAGAAGGTTCTGAGACTACAAGCTCGATACCAAACTTGATTAGCCCCAAAGCAAAAGCATGTCATGCAAGCACATGGAATTGATTAGAGCCAAATTGACTGGTAGAATCTCATTTTTGGGAAATGTGGATCACTCCTACGCATGTGTTTGAAATATAGTATAGGTTCACTCAAGACTCATTCCAAAGATACAATCGACCACATTCTTACAAAGATTGTCAAATTCTTTACCACTGAAATACAATGTGCATAAGACAATCAAGAGGACTTTATATGGATTATAATGTTGGCTAAAAGGGTTAAAGGAAAGGACTGGACAAATACATTTGGTACAATGTGGAGCTACTTAGCCAAGTGACTATGGAGCAACCAATAAACCACCTAAAACCATGAAAATCACTAACACTCCAAACCTTAAAATACAATGAACATATCCCAATGAACCATATAGGAAATGAGTTGATCAATAAGAAACACAAGTTACGTACGTATCTAATGCTAATCACTTATTCATTCTTGCTTTGCTTTTGTTTTTTTGTTTTTTGTTTTTTGTTTTTTCCGTCTTCAACTTAACTTTTTTCCACTTTTTTTCCTTTGTTTTTTTTTTTTTTTTGGGAAATGAAACGAAAATTGCAATTATTGAAAAGCATGGGACCACTAACCATCAACTCACAACCGAATACAGTATATACACAACCCAAACAAAATGGAACAAAAGCAAATGCTCAATATCATTAATCTCTCAACAAACTAACATACCAAAGTCACCTTAAACTCAATTATCCCCAAAACCACCCAGTACATAAATGGAGTGATGCTCCATAGACTTGGCTTAAAGGTAGGAATATGTGTTTCGCCAAGGGCTAATATCAAGTGTTCATAACAAAGACGGATATAAGCTCAAAGGGGCTAACAAAGGGGAAAAAACACATGTAACACAGGGTAGGCTATTTGGCTATATGGCTAAAATGACCGAAGAAAGAAATACCTCTATGATCTCATCAAATATGCACATGCTAATGTGGTTTTGCACAAAAGCCTAAGCAAGTTCTAGAGATACAACATAGAAGAGTCACACACATGAAAGAAACATGAGACTAAATATAATGAATCAGTCCAAATAAGGCTCAAAGTCTCACGGGACATCTATCAAAGTCTTATTAAACTCACAAAATGACTCACATGTACAAACATTAGGGCAAAGGACTCAAAGGGATAACAAAGTTCTAAAACAAGATAAGGGTCAAAATAAGAAATATTGACAAAACCTACATAAATTTTTGGCATCAAAGGGTTTATACATCAGAAGTTACTCAAGCTCATGAAAGTTATCATGCCTAGCAAAAGCATCACCGGAGGTATCTACACCAATCCACACCATCTCAACTTGAAATCCTATATGCAAATCTAATATACAACTAAATGCAACATGCTAATATAAACAAAAAGAAATGTAAAACTATACGCTGTAACATGTATGCAAACTAAAAATCAAAATGAAAAACATGAAACTACCCTTCCCCCATGTTTAGATAAAGCATTATTATCCAAAGGAAAGAAAGGTAAGACAAGGGAAAGGGAAAACAAAGTTTAACAATCTCACCAAGTTAGATGCTGGGTACATCTAAGCTAAGGTCTCAAAGCAGTATGGGTCAAATGGAGCATCAGCCACTCCATTACAACTTCAAGACACAGCTCATCAAATCAAACACGGTCGAAGCACGTAGGAGCTTGTGAAACGCCATATGATAGGATTCGAAAGCATGGCAGTGAGAGAGCATCAAGATAAGAACGTTGAAGAAAGTTGGTGCTGCCCTCATCAAACCAAATACAATAGAAAAATCAAAAGAATAATCAAAGAAAATATTCCACATAATTTTTCTAGGCTTATCGACTAGGTACATGTAATATGGGTCAAGGGAGGCATTATGCCTACTAAAGTAACCTATGGACATAACATTATCAACATTCCCACCAAGCATATTGAACCTGTTACCCTCATAGCCCAAGTCAATATTATCATTACAAATAAGGAAACATAGGAATGATGAAGAAGATTGAGGAGAACAGTGCCACAACCAAGGCTAGGAAAGTTCTTATGCACAAACACATCATGTGATCCCTCCAAAGGAATCTTATTTTGATGATGCACCTCATCCAAAGTATCTTCTGATTCAAAAAATGCATCAGCAACATCAAACCTAGCAACGAACCCAAAAGTCTCACCCACTTCGCGCCTCTTGCACTGAGCTAAAGGGAATGGTGAATCATGTAAGGTTCAGACAATATCAGTACTGTCCCAAGATAATACAAAGTCAGGTTACATATAGCATGCGTAATAAGGACACAAATTAGCAGCATGGTCAGACGAATTACCCAAGTCACAACAAAAAGGGGCATAATAAGATCTAGATTAGAATGTACAAGGGTAGGAGAATGAATATCTAGAAACATAACTAATCTTCTCAAACTCAACTGAATCCCAAGCAAACCACTCAAGAAAATAATATGCATCATCAATATTTTGACCAAGAAAACCCTAATACTCTAAAAAAGCTTGGGTTTTACTATTCACACCCTCGTCAACAATGTCCAATATTTCGCATTTACCAACACAATAATCACATTGAGCAAGAAAAGCATGCAAACACTTAAAATATCTCCAAAATAATTCATACTCAAATTGGGGGAAATGAAAAATTACAATTATTGTTCCTTAAATCTTTTTATCTTTTCTTTTGTAATTTTTAATTTTTTTACGATTTCTTTTCTTTTCATCAATGAAAAACAAAATGCTTACGAACCAATCGAGAAAAACCCAATATCCGACACGAGTCCCCAGCAACAGCGCCAAAAACTTAATAGGGCCACAGGCGCATGGTGGTGTTATAGCAAATCAAAGTCGTCTCCTATAAGTACTAGGTTGATCTATCGGGCCTTATCTCCTTAAGATAGGCTAATCGAATCAATGGTTGATATTAAAATTAAACAAATCAACTATCTAATCTAATGGATAAATAATCAAAGAATCATACAAACTAGCAATCTCTCAATTCATGTATCAATCAAGCATTTCTTCCTCAGCAGATTATTTTAAAACCGACAGTCGAAGTATCACAACCCTCTTTCAAGGTGAAGTGAAATATCTAAATCTAACCAATTACCATTTCTCAATTGCTCTTGATTTGTTTAGGTTCATTAAGCACGCGATTATCAAATTTGTGGTTTCTCAAGTGGTAATTCTCACTCAAGACATCACGCAATTAAGTCAAATCCTAGTGTTCTAGTATCGAATTTTACCTCTAAGTTCTTCATCCAATACCCAAAATATGCAAGAAGGTGAACAAATTCTTTGCATGACAATAAACATCTAGGATCCAATAAAACAATCCAACAATTCCAAAATGGTTAAAGAGATGAACAGCAAATTAAGAACATAACTAGTATTTACATAAATCCAAAATCAAAATAAAGTCATAATCAAAATTACAAAACATAAATCTAAATTTAGAAAAGTGAAGAGAAGGGAAGAGAAGAGTAAAGAAATGCTCAGCCAATCAGCGCGCTTGAGTCCGTCGATTACAAAACCCGGCATGGATAAACTTGAAGAGAGGAAAATGGAATCGATGGGTGTGTGTGGTGGAAATGAGGATGCAACCAGCCCCTTTTATAGTAAAACTCCTAGAAATCGAACAGCCACGCGTAATAATGAAATTAAATCTACCTGGGAGTCGAAAAGTCAGAAGAAAACAAAAAGCCTCAGGAGAAAGAGGGTACCACGGACCGTGGCCTTCATCATAGACCGACCATGGTGGCCACTAGCTCAACATTCTTTTGTTCTTCTTTCCTTCCATGGGCATAGTAGCTCAGGGGTATCCGTGGGAGGTCAAAATACACTTATTCATGGCCAACTTTGGGGTAAAATGATTCAAAAACCTGTAGAGTAAAGAAAAGAACCACACCCAAGCATAAAACGGGAAAAGGAGTATAAATTATAATATAAAGTACGTAATTTTTCCTAAAAAATGCAACAAAATGACCCTAAAATGATATACACTTTAAGTACTTATCAAACTCCCACATGTTTAAACCGTTACTAGTCCTTAAGCAAACACTATAGAAAACCGACAAGGGTAGATGCATCTAAGACTCAAATGCATAACAACCTCCTTAAAGTGGGCAAGTCATAGCATATCAAAAGCAAGAATTCTAATCAACGGCAGTCTCAAGTAGTGCACAAGACATTTCAAAATCGGGCGGAAGAGAAGGTTTTGAGATTACAAGCTCGATATCAAACTTGATTAGCCCCAAAGAAAAAGCATGTCATGCAAGCACATGGAATTGTATAGAGCCAAATGGACTGGTAGAACCTCATTTTTGGGAAATGTGGATCACTCCTGCTCATGTGTTTGAAATATAGTATAGCTTCACTCAAGACTCATTCCAAAGATGCAATCTGCCACATGCTTACAAAGATTGTCAAATTCTTTACCACTGAAATACAATGTGCACAAGAAAATCATGAGGACTTTATATGGGTTTTTATGTGGGCTAAAAGGGTTAAGGGAAAGAAGTGGACAAATACATTTGGTACAATGTGGAGCTACTTAGCCAAGTGATTATGGAGCAACCAATAAACCACCTAAAACCATGAAAATCACTAACACTCCAAACTATAAAATACAATGAGCATATCCCAATGAACCATATAGGAAATGAGTTAGTTGATCAATAAGGAACACAAGTTACGTACGTATCTAATGCTAATCACTTATTCATTCTTGTTTTGCTTTTGTTTTTTTGCTTTCTTTTTTTTTTTCCTTTCTTCAACTTTTCTTCTTTTTATTCCTTGCCCCTTTTTTTGAGAAATAAAACAAAAATTGCAATTATTGAAAAGCATGGGATCACTAACTATCCACTCACAACCAAATACAATATATGCACAACCCAAACATGATGGAGCCAAAGCAAATGTTCAATATCATCAATCCCTCAAAAAACTAACATACTAAAGTCATCTTAAACTCAATTATCTCCAAAACCACCCAGTACATAAATGGAATGATGCTCCATAGACATGGGTTAAAGGTAAAAATATGTGTTTCGCCAAGGGCTAATATGAAATGTTCACAACAAAGACGGATATAAGCTCGAAGGGGCTAACAAAGGGGAAAAAACACATGTAACACAGGGTAGGCTATTTGGCTATCTACCTAAAATGGCCGAAGAAATAAATGCCTCTATGATCTCATCAAATATGCACATGCTAATGTGATTTTGAACAAGAGTCTCAGCAAGTTCTAAAGATGCAATATAGAAGAGTCACACATATGAAAGAAACATGAGGCTAAATATAATCAATTAGTCCAAATAAGTCTCAAAGTCTCACGGGACATCTACCAAAGTCTCATTAAACTCACAAAATGACTCACATGTACAAATATTAGGGCTAAGGACTCGAAGGCATAACAAAGTTCTAAAACAAGATAAGGGTCAAAACAAGAAATATTGACAAAACCTTCATAAATTTTTAGCACCAAAAGGGTTATACATCAGAAGTTACTCGAGCTCATGAAAGTTATCATGCCTAGCAAAAGCATCACCGGAGGTATCTCACTCCAATCCACACCATCTTAACTTAAAATCCTATATGCAAATCTAATATGCAACTAAATGCAACATGCTAATGCAAACAAAAAGAAACGTAAAACTATACGCTCTAACATGTATGCAAACTAAAAACCAAAATGAAAAACATGAAAACTACCCTTCCCCCATGCTTAGATAAAGCATTATTATTCAAAGGAAAGAAAGGTAAGAGAAGGGAAAGGGAAAACAAAGTTTAATAATCTCACCAGGTTAGGTGCTGGGTACACCTAAGCTAGGGCCGCAAAGCAGTATGGGCCGAACGAAGCATCAGCCACTCCATTACAACTTCAAGACACAGCTCATCAAATCAGACGCATTTGAAGCACATAAAAGCTTGTGAAATGCCACATGATGGGATTCGCAAGCATGGCAGTGAGAGAGCATTAAGATAAGAACGTCGAAGAAAGTTAGCGCTACCCTCATCAAACCAAATACAATAGAAAAATCAAAAGAATAATCAAAGAAAGTATTCCATATAATTTTTCTAGGCTTATCCACTAGGAACATGAAATATGGGTCAAGGGACGCATTATACCTACTAAAGTAACCTATGGACATAACATTGTTGACATTCACACCAAGCATATTGAACCTGTTATCCTCATAGCCCAAGTCAATATTACCATCCCAAATTAGGAAACATAGGAATGATGAAGAAGATTGAGGAGAACAGTGCCACAATCAAGGCTAGGAATGTCCTTATGCATAAACGTATCACGTGACCCCTCCAAAGGAGTCTTATCTAGCTGATGCACCTCATCTAAGGTATCTTCTGACTCAAAAAATGCATCGGCAACATCAAACCTAGCAATGACCCCAAAAGGCTCACCTACCTTGAGCCTCTTGCACTGAGCTAAAGAGAATGGTGAATCATGTAAGGTTCGGACAATATCAGTACTGTCCCAAGATGATATAAAGTCAGGTTACGCATAGCATGCATAATAAGGACACGAATTAGTAGCATGGTCAAACGAATTACCCAAGTCACACCAGAAAGGGGCCTAATAAGATTTAGATTAGAATGTGCAAGGATAGGACAATGAATATCTAGAAACACAAGTAGTCTTCTCAAACTCAAATGAATCCCAAGCAAATCACTCAAGCAAATAATATGCATCATCAACATTTTGACTAAGAAAACCCCAACACTCTAAAAGAACTCGGGTTTTACTATTCACACCCTCATCAATAATGTCCAATATTTTGCATTTACTAACACAATAATCACATTGAGTAAGAAAAGCATGCAAACACTTAAAATATCTCCAAAATAATTCATACCCAAATTGGGGGAAATAGAAAATTACCATTATTGTTCCTCAAATCTTTTTATCTTTTCTTTTTTAATTTTTTTTAATGGTTTCTTTTCTTTTTTTTCAAAGAAAAACAAAATGCTTACACAAACTAATCGAGAAAAACCCAATATCCGACACTAGTCCCCAGCAATAACGCCAAAAACTTGATACAGCCGCAAGCGCACGGCGGCGTTGTAGCAAATCAAGGTCGTCCCTACAAGAACTAGGTTGATCTATCGGGCCTTATTCCCTTAAGATAGGCTAATCGAATCAATGGTAGATATTGAAATTAAACAAATCAACTACCTAATCTAATAGATGAATAATCAAGGAGTTATATAAAACCAGCAATCTATCAATTCCTACATCAATCAAGCATTTCTTCCTTAGCAGATTATTTTGAAACCGACAATCGAAGTATCACAACCCTCTTTCAAGGTGAAGTGAAATATCTAAATCTAACCAATTACCATTTCTCAAGGGCTCTTGATTTGTTTAGGTTCATCAAGCATGCAATTATCACATTTGTGGTTTCTCAATTGATAATTCTCTGTTAAGGCATCACGCAATCAAGCCAAATTTTAGTGTTCTAGTATCGAATTTTACCTTTCAGTTCTTCATCCAATACCCAAAACATGCATGAAGGTGGCCAAATTCCTTGCAAGACAATAAACATCTAGGATCTAATAAAACATCCAACAATTCTAAAATGCTCAAAGAGATGAACAACAAACCAAGAACATAACTAGTATTTGCATAAATCCAAAATCAAAACAAAGTCATAATAGAAATTACAAAGCATAAATCTAAATTTAGAGAAGAGAAGAGAAGAGAAAAGAAATTCTCAGCCAATGAACGCGCTTGAATCCTTCGATTGCAAACTCGGCATGGAATCCTTGCAAATCTTTACTTCAATTCTCTCTCTTTCTAAAATCCTAATCTAATTGATAAACTTGAAGAGAGGAAAATGAAATGGATGGGTGTGTGTGGTAGAAATAAGGATGCAAGCAGCCCCTTTTGTAGCAAAACTCTTGGAAACCGAAGAGCCACGCATAATAATGAAATTAAATTTGCCTGGGAGTCGAAAAGCCGCGAGAAAACAACAAGCCTTAGGAGAAAAAAGACACCACGGACTGTGGCTTTCACCCTGGACTAACTGTGGTGGCCACTGGCTCGACATTCTTCTGTTCTTCTTTCCTTCCACGAGCATAGTAACTTAGGAGCATTCGTGGGGAGTGAAAATACACTTGTTCATGGTCAAACTTGGGGTTAAATGGTTGAAAAACCTACAAAACACAGAAAAGAACCATACCCAAGCGAAATGGGAAAAGAAGTATAAATTGTAACATAAAGTACACAATTTTTCCTAAAGAATGCAGCAAAATGACCCTAAAATGATATACACTTTAAGCACTTATCAAACTTCCCCATGCTTAAACCGTTGCTTGTCCTCCAGCAAACACTATAGAAAACCAACAAGGGTAGATGCATCTAAGACTTAAATGCATAACAACCTCCTTAAAGTAAGCAAGTCATAGCATATCA
This sequence comes from Carnegiea gigantea, assembly GCA_029747015.1. Lineage (NCBI taxonomy): Eukaryota > Viridiplantae > Streptophyta > Magnoliopsida > Caryophyllales > Cactaceae > Carnegiea > Carnegiea gigantea. Next base: position 304,870 of record JAKOGI010000264.1, on the reverse strand, counting down.
AAAGCAAGAATTCCAATCAAGGGTAGCCCGAAGTAGCGTGCAAGACATTTTAAAATCAGGAGGAGGATAAGGTTTTCGAAAAAGTACGAGACTACAAGCTCGATATAAAACTTGATTAGCCCCAAAAAAACACATGTCATGCAAGCAAATGGAATTGATTAGAGCCCAATGGACTGGTAGAACCTCATTTTTGGGAAATGTGGATCACTCCCACTCATGTGTTTAAAATATAGCATCGGTTTATTCAAGACTCATTCCAAAGATGCTATCTACCATGTGCTTGCAAAGATTCTCAAATTCTTTACCACTAAAATACAATGTGCACAAGGCAATCAAGAGGACTTTATGTGGGTTATAATGTGGGCTAAAAGGGTTGAGGGAAAGGAGTGGGCAAATTCATTTGGGACAATGTATAGCTACCTAGCCAAGTGACTAGGGAGCAATCAACAAACCACCTAAAACCATAAAAATCACTAACACTCTAAACCATAAAATACAATGAACATATCCCAATGAACCATATAAGAAATGAGTTGATCAATAAGGGACACAAGTTACATACGTATCTAATGCTAATCACTTATTCCAAAATGTGTTTGTCCAAGGGCTAATACCAATTGTTCATAACAAAGATAGATATAAGCTCAAAAGGGCTAACCAAGGGGAAAAAGCACTTATAACACAGGGGTAGGCTACTTGGCTATTTGGCTAAATTGACCAAAGAAAGAAATGCCTCTATCATCTCATCAAATGTGCACATGCTAGTGTGGTTGTGAACAAAAGTCTAGGCAAGTTCTAGAGATGCAACACAGAAGAGTCACACACATGAAAGAAATGTGAGACTAAATATAGTGAATAAGTCCAAATAAGGCTTAAAGTCTCATGGGACATCTACCAAAGTCTCATTAAGCTCATAAAATGACTTCCGCTATACAAACATTAGTGCTGAGGACTCGAAGGGATAACAAAGTTCTCAAACACAATAAGGGTCAAAACAAGAAATATTGATAAAACCTTCATAATTTTTTAGCGCCAAAAGGGATTATACATCAAAAGTTACACAAGCTCACGAAAGTCATCATGCCTAACAAAAGCATCATCAGAGGCATCTCAAACCAATCCACACCATCTCAACTTAAAATCCTACATGCAAATCTAATATGCAACTAAATGCAACATACCAGTGCAAATAAAAAGAAACCTAAAATTATATGCTCTAACATGTATGCAAACTAAAAACCAAAATAGAAAACCTAAAACTACCCTTCCCCCATGCTTAGATAAAGCATTATTATTCAAAGGAAAGATGGGTAAGAGAAGGGAAAGGGAAAACAAAATACAACGATCTCACCAAGTTAGGTGTTGGGTACACCTAACCTAGGGCCTTCACGCAATATGGGCCAAATGGAGCATTAGTCACTCCATTACAACTTCAAGACATGGCTCATCAAATCAGAAGCAGTCAAAGCACGTAGAAACTTGTCGAATGCCATAGGATGGGATTCACAAGCATAGCAGTGAGAGAGCATCAAGATAAGAACATTGGAGAAAGTTAGCGCTCTCCTCATCAAACCAGATACAATAAAAAAATCAAAAGAATAAACAAAGAAAGTATTCCACATGATTTTCCTAGACTTGTCCACTAGGCACATGCAATATGGGCCAAGGGAGGCATTAAACCCACCAAAGAAACCTATGGACATAAAATTATTAACATTCCCACCAAGCATATTAAATATGGTATCCTCATAGCCTAAATCAACATTACCACCACAAATAAGGAAATTAATAATGAGCTAATGAGGATAATACTCGGGGGACTGAGAGGGTAGTGAAAAAGGAGGGAAAACATGGGAATAATCAAGAAGATTGGGGAGAACAATGTTACAACCAAGGCTATGAAAGTCCAAATGCACAAACACATCACGTGACCCCTACAAAGGAGTCTTATCTAGATCATGCACCTCATCTAAAGTATGTTCTGACTCAAAACATGCATCAATAGCATCAAACCTAGCAATAAACCCAAAACCCTTACCCGCCTCGAGCCCCGTGTATTGAGCTAAAGGGAATGATGAATCATGCAAGTTTCGGACAATATTAGTATTGTCCCAAGATGATACAAAGTCAGGTTGCACATAGAATGCGTAATAAGGACACGAATTAGTAGCATGGTCTGAAGAATTACCCAAGTCACACCAAAAAAAGGCATAATAAGATCTGGAATAGAATGTGCCAGGATCAGAGAATGAATATCTAGAAACATAACTAGCCTTCTCAAACTCAAATGAATTCCAAGCAATCCACCCAAGCACATAAGACGCATCATCAACATTTTGACCATGCAATCCACCCAATACTCTAAAAGAGCTCGGATTTTGCAATTCACACCCTCATCAACAATGTCCAATATTTCCCATTTACCAAGACAACAATTACATAGAGCAAGAAAAGCATGCAAATGCTTAAAATATCTCCAAAATAATTTATACTCAAATTGGGAGAATGAAAAATTGCCATTGTTGTTCCTTAAATTTTTTTGTCTCTTTTTCTTAATTTTTAATTTTTTTTAATGGTTTCTTCTCTTTTTTTTCAAAGAAAAACAAAATGCTTAGTCAAACCTATCGAGAAAAATCCAATATTTGACACTAGTCCTCGGCAACGGCGCCAAAAGCAAGCGCACGGTGACGTTGTAGCAAATCAAGGTCATCTTCCATAAAGACTAGGTTGATCTATCGAGCCTTATCCCCTTAAGATAGGCTAATCGAATCAATAGTGGATATTGAAATTAAACTAATTAACTATCTTATCTAATGGATAAATAATAAGGGAATTACACAAAACTAGCAATCTCTCAATTCATGTATCAATCAAGCATTTCTTCCTTAACAGATTAATTTAAAACCGACAATCGAAGTATGACAACCCTCTTTCAAGATAAAGTGAAATACCTAAATCTAACCAATTACCATTTCTCAAGGGCTCTTGAATTGTTTACGTTCATTAAGCACGTGATTATCAAATTTGTGATTTCTTATTTAGTAATTCTCTCTCAAGACATCACACAATCAAGTCAAATCCTAGCATTCTAGTATCGAATTTCACCTTTCAATTCTTCATCAAATACCCAAAACATACAAGAAGGTGATCAAATTCCTTACCAGACAATAAACATCTAGGATCCGATAAAACCATCTAACAATTCCAAAATGCTCAAAGAGATGAACTGCAAAACAAGAACATAATGTGTATTTGCATAAATCCAAAATCAAAACAAAGTCGTAATAAAAATTACAAAACATAAATCTAAACTTAGAAAAGAGAAGAGAAGAGAAGAGAAGAGAGAAGAAATGCTCAGCCAATTAACGGGCTTGAATCCGTCGATTGCAAACATAGCATAGAATCCTTATAAATCTTCACTTTAATTCTCTCTCTTTCTAAAATCCTAATGTAATTGATAAACTTGAAGAGAGGAAAATGGAATGGATGGGTGTGTGTGGTGGAAATGAGGATGCAAGTAGCCTCTTTTATAGGAAAACTCCTGGAAACCGAATGACCACGCATAGTAACAAAATTAAATCTGTTTGTAAGTGGAAAACCCCCGAGAAAACAAAAAGCCTCGGGAGAAAGAGGACATCACGGACCGCGGCCTTCACCACGGACTGATAATGGCTACCACTAGGTCGACATTCTTCTATTCTTGTTTCCTTCCATAGGCATAGTAACTCTGAGGTATCTGTGGGGAGTCAAAATACACTTTTTCATTGTTAAATTTGAGGTAAAATGGTTCAAAAACCTATGAAACACAGAAAAGAGCCATACCCAAGCATAAAACGGAAAAAGGAGTATAAATTATAACACAAAGTACATAATTTTCCCTAAAAAATGTAGCAAAATAACCCTAAAATGTTATACACTTTAAGCACTTATCAAACTCCCCCATACTTAAACCATTGTTTGTCCTCAAGCAAACACTATAGGAAACCGATAAGGGTAGACGCATCTAAGACTCAAAACGCATAACAACCTCCTTAAAGTAGACAAGTCAGAGCACATCAAAAGCAGGATTTATAATCAACGACAACCTTAAGTAGTGCACAAGACATTTCAAAATTTGGAGGAGGAGAAGGTTTTTGAAAAAGTACGAGGCCACAAGCTCGATACCAAACTCGGTTAGCCCCAAAGATCCGTAAAGCATGTCATTCAAGCACAAGGAGTTGATTAGAGTGAAATAGACTAGTAGAGCCAGATTTTTGGGAAATGTGGACCACTCCACTCATGGGCTTGAAATATAGCTTAAGTTCACTCAAGACTCATTCCAAAGATCCAATCTACCATATGCTTGCAAAGACTCTCAAATTCTCTACCACTAAAATACAATTTGCACAAGACAATCAATAGGACTTTATATGGGTTGTAACGTGGGCTAAAAGGGTTAAGCGAAAGGAGTGGACAAATGCATTTGGGACAATGTGGAGCTACTTAGCCAAATAACTAGGGAGCAACCAACAAACGACCTAAAACCAAGAAAATCACTAACACTCTAAACCTCAAAATACAATGAACATATCCCAATGAACCATATAGGAAATGATCATTAAGGAACACAAGTTATGTACGTGTCCAATGCTAATCACTTATTCATTTTGTTTTTGCTTTTTTTTTTGCTTTTCTTTTTTTTTACTTTTTCTCTTCTTCAACTTAACTTTTTTCTGCTTTTTTTAACCTTGTTGTTTTGTTTTTTCTGTGAAATGAAATGAAAAATTGCAATTATTGAAAAGCGTGGGATCTCTAACTATCAACTCACAACCTAATACATATATACACAACCCAAACAAGATGGAACCAAAGCAAATGCTTAGTATCATCAATCCCTTATCAAACTAAGATACCAAAGCCACTTAAACTCAATTATCCTCAAAACCACCCACTACACAAGTGGAGTGACGCTCTATAGACTTGGCTTAAAGGTAGGAATATGTGTTTGTCCAAGGGCTAATATCAAGTGTTCATAACAAAGACGGATATAAGCTCAAAGGGGTTAATCAAGGGGGAAAAACACTTGTAACACAGGGGTAGTTTACTTGGTTATTTAACTAAATTAACCAAAGAAAGAAATGCCTCTACCATCTCATCAAATATGCACATGTTAATTTGGTTTTGAGCAAGAGTCTGAGGAAGTTCTAGAGATGCAACATAAAAGAGTCACACACATGAAAGAAACATGAGACAAAATATAGTGAATTAGCCCAAATAAAGCTCAAAGTCTCACAGGACATCTATCGAAATCTGATTGAGCTCATAAAATGACTCCCATGCACAAACATTAGTGCTAAGGACTCAAAGGGATAACAAATTTCTCAAACAAGATAAGGGTCAAAGCAAGAAATATTGGCAAAACCTTCAGAAAGTTTTTGGACCAAAAGGAATTATACATCAAAGGTTACTCAACCTCATGAAAGTTCTCATGCCTAACAAAAGCACCACCAGAGGCATATCAAACCAATCCACACCATCACAACTTAAAATCCTCTATGCAAATCTAATATGCTACTAAATGCAACATGCTCATGCCAATAAAAAGGAACCTAAAACTATGCGCTTTAACATGTATGCAAACAAAAACCAAAATAGAAAATATAAACCCTACCCCCATGCTTAGATAGAGGATTATTATTCAAAGGAAAGAAAGGTAAGAGAAGGGAAAGGGAAAACAAAGTTTAACAATCTCACTAGGTTAGGTGCTAGGTACACCTAAGCTAGGGCCTCCACGCAGGATAGGCCAAATGGAGCATTAGCCACTCTATTACAAATTCAAGACACAGCTCATCAAATAAGATTTAGTCAAAGCACGTAGGAACTTATCAAACGCCATAGGATGAGATTCGCAAGCATGGCAGTGAGAGAGCATCAAGATAAGAACATTGAAGAATGTTAGCGCTCTCCTTATCAAACTATATATAATAGCAAAATCAAAAGAATAATCAAGAAAAGTATTCCATATGATTTTTCTAAGCTTATCCACTAGGTACATGCAATATGGGCCAAGGGAGGCATTATACCCACTAAAGTAACCTATGGATATAAAATTCTCAACATTCCCACCAAGCATATTGAACATGTTATCCTCACAGCTCAAATCAACATTATTATCACAAATTAGGAAATTGTTAACGGGTTTATGAAGATAATACTTGGGGGACTGAGAGGGTAGTGAAAAAGGAGGGGAAACATAGGAATGATCATGAAGATTGGGGAGAACAGTACCACAACCAGGGCTAGGAAAGCCCTTATGCACAAACACATCACTTTACCCCTACAAAGGAGTCTTATCCAGATCATGCACCTCATCTAAAATATCTTCTGTCTCAAAACATGCATCAACAACATCAAACCTAGCAACGAACCCAAAAGCCTCACCCACCTCGAGCCGTATGCACTGAGTTAAAGGGAATGATGAATCATGTAAGGTTCAGATAATATCAGTATTGTCCCAAGATGATACAATGCCAGGTTACGCATAGAATGCGTAATAAGGACACGAATTAATAGTATGGTTAGAAGAATTACCTAAGCCTCACGAAAAAGGGGCATAATAGGACCTAGAATAGAATCTGCAAGGAGTAGAGAATGAATATCTATAAACATAAGTAGCCTTCTCAAACTCAAATGAATCCCAAGCAATCAAATCAAGCAAATAATATGCATCATCAACATTTTGACCATGAAAACCCTAATACTCTAAAAGAGCTCAGGTTTTACTATTCACAACCTCATCAACAGTGTCCAAGATTTCCCATTTACCAATATAGTAATCACATTGAGTAAGAAAAGCATGCAAAATACTTAAAATATCTCCAAAATAATTCATACTCAACGTGGGGAAAATGAAAAATTACCATTGTTGTTCCTTAAATTTTTTTATCTTTTTTTTTTAAATTTCAATTTTTTATGGTTTTCTTTTTTTTTTTTCCAAAGAAAAACAAAGCGGTTAGTCAAACCTGTCGAGAAAAACCCAACATCCAACACTAGTCCCTAACAACGGCGCCAAAAACTTGTTGAGGCCGTAAGTGCACGGTGGCGTTGTAGCAAATCAAGATCGTCTCCCACAAAGACTGGGTTGATCTATTGGCCCTTAGCACCTTAAGATGGGCTAATCGAATCAAAAGTTGATATTGAAATTAAACTAATCAACTATCTAATCTAATGGATAAATAATCAAGGAATTATATAAAACTAGTAATCTCTCAATTCATGTATCAATCAAGCATTTCTTCCTCAGCAGATTATTTTAAAACTGACAATTGAAGTGCCACAACCCTCTTTCAAGGTGAAGTGAAACATCTAAATCTAACCAATTACCATTTCTCAAGGGCTCTTGATTTATTTATGTTGATTAAGCATGCGATTGTCAAATTTATAGTTCCTCAATTAGTAATTCTTTCTTAAGACATCACGCAATCAAGTCAAATCCTAGCGTTCTAGTATCGAATTTCACCTTTTAGTTCTTCATCCAATACCCAAAACATGCAAGAAGGTGATCAAATTCCTTACAAGATAATAAATATCTAGGATCCAATAAAACAATCCAACAATTCCAAAATGCTCAAAGAGATGAACAACAAATCAAGAACGTAACTAGCATTTGCATAAATCCAAAATCAAAATAAAGTCGTAATCAAAATAACAAAACACAAATCTAAATTTATAAAAGAGAAGAAAAGAGAAGAGAAGAGAAGCGAAAAGAAATGCTCAGCCAATTAACGCGCTTGAATCTGTCGATTGCAAACCCGACATGGAATCCTTGCAAACCTTCACTTCAATTCTCTCTCTTTCTAAAATCCTAATCTAATTGATAAACTTGAAGAGAGGAAAATGGAATCGACGAGTGTGTGTGGTGGAAATGAGGACGCAAGCAGCCCGTTTTGATAGCAAAACTCCTGGAAACCAAACAGCCACGCGTAACAATAAAATTAAATCTACCTGGGAGTGGAAAAGCCATGAGAAAACAAAAAGCCTCTAGAGAAAGAGGACACCACGGACCAACCGTGGTGGCAACTGGCTCGACATTCTTATGTTCTTCTTTCCTTTCACAGGCATAGTAACTCAGGGGCATTGGTGGGGAGTCAAAATGCACTTATTCATGATCAAATTTGGGGTAAAATGGTTCAAAAACCTGCAAAATACAAAAAAGAACCATACCCAAGCATGAAACGGGAAAAGGAGTATAAACTATAACATAAAGTACATAATTTTCCCTAAAAAATACTACAAAATGACCCTAAAATGATGTACAATTTAAGCACTCATCAAACACCCCCATGCTTAGACCGTTGCTTGTCCTCAAGCAAACACTACAGAAAACTGATAAGGGTACATGCTTCTAAGACTAAAATGTATAACAACCTCCTTAAAGTAGGCAAGTCATGGCATATCAAAGGCAAGAATTCCAATCAAAGGTGGCCCTAAGCAACGCGCAAGACATTTCCAAATCAAGAGGAGGAGAAGGTTTTCGAGAAAGTACGAGACTACAAGCTCGATATCAAACCTGATTAACCCCAAAGAAAAAGCATGTCATGCAAGCACATGGAATTGATTAGAGCCAAATGGACTGGTAGAACCTCAATTTTGGGAAATGTGGATCACTCCCATTCATGTGTTTGAAATATAGTATAGGTTCACTCAAGATTCATTCCAAAGATGTAATCTACCACATGCTTGCAAAGACTCTCAAATTCTCTACCACTAAAATACATTATGCACAAGACAATCAAGAGGACTTTATATGGGTTGTGATGTGGACTAAAAGGGTTAAGGAAAAGGAGTGGACAAATGCATTTGGGACAATGTGGAGTCGCTTAGCCAAGTGACTAAGGAGCAACCAACAAACCACCTAAAACCATGAAAATTATAGAACTCCAAACCTCAAAATACAATGAATGTATCCCGATAAACCACATAGGAAATGAGTTTATCAATAACCAACACAAGTTATGCATGTATCCAATGCCAATCACGTATTCATTCTTTCTGTGCTTTTTTTGTTTTTGTTTTTTTTCTTCTTCAACATAACTTTTTTCTGCTTTTTTTTCGCTTTTTTCCCCTTTGTCTTTTATTTTTTTAGGAAACAAAATGAAAATTGTAATTATTTAAAAGCATAGAATCACTAACTATCAACTCGTAACCGAATACAATATCTACGCAACCCAAACAAGTTGGAACCAAAGCAAATGCTCAATATCATCAATCCCTCAGCAAACTAACATACCAAAGCCACCTTAAACTCAATTATCCTCAAAACCACCCACTACATAAATGGAGTGATGCTCCATAGGCTTGGCTTAAGGGTAGGAATATATGTTTCGCTAAGGGCTAATATGAAGTGTTCACAACAAATACGGATATAAGCTCAAAGGGGCTAGCAAAGTGAAAAAAATACATGTAACACAGGAGTAGGCTATTTGGCCATGTGGCTAAAATGACCAAAGAAAGAAATGCCTCTATCATCTCATCAAATATGCACATGCTAATGCAGTTTTGAACAAGTGTCTAGGCAAGTTCTAGAGATGCAACATGGAAGAGTCACATACATGAAAGAAACATAAGACTAAATATAGTGAATTAGTCCAAATAAAGCTCAAAGTCTCATAGAACATCTACAAAAATATCATTAAGCTCGTAAAATGACTCCCATGTACAAACATTCGTGCTAAGGACTCCAAGGGATAACAAAGTTCTCAAACACAGTAAGGGTCAAAACAAAAAACATTGACAAAACCTTCATAAATTTTTAGCACCAAAAGGGACTATACATCAAAAGTTACTTAAGTTCATGAAATTTATCATGCCTAGCAAAAGCATCACCAGAGGTATCTCAAACCAATTCCCACCGTCTCAACTTAAAATCCTATCTGCAAATCTAATATGTAACTAAATGCAACATGCTAATGCAAACAAAAAGAAACCTAAAACTCTACACTCTAACATGTATGCAAACTAAAAACCAAAATAGAAAACATGCAACTACCCTTCCCCCATGCTTAGGTAAAACATTATTATTTAAAGGAAACAAAGGTAAGAGAAGGGAAAGGGAAAACACAATATAATGATCTCATCAGGTTAGGTGCTGGGTACACCTAAGCTAGGGCATCCATGCAATATGGGTCAAATGGAGCATCAGTCACTCCATTACAACTTCTGGACATGGTTCATCAAATCAGACACAGTCGCAGCACATAGAAGCTTCTCGAATGCCACATGATGGGATTCACAAGCATGTCTATGGGAGAGCATCAAGATAAGAACACTGGAGAAAGTTAGCGCTCTCCTCATCAAACCAGATACAATAGAAAAATCAAAAGAATAATCAAACAAAGTATTCCTCATGATTTTTCTATGCTTTTCCATAGGTACACGCAGTATTGGTCAAGGGAGGCATTATACCCACTAAAGTAACCTATGGACATAAAATTATCAACATTCCAACCATATCGTTATAGCCTAAATCAACATTACCATCACAAATCAGGAAATTATTAATGGGCTAATGAAGATAATACTCGAGGGGCCAAGAGGGTAGTGAACAAGGAGGTGAAAGATGGGAATGATCAAGAAGAATGGGGAGAACAGTATCAATACCAAGGCTAGGAAAGTCCTTATGCACAAACACATCACGGGACCCCTTCGAAGGGGTCTTCTTTAGATCATGCGCCTCATCTAAAGGATCTTCTAACTCAAACATGCATCAGAAACGACAAACCTAGCAAGGAACCCAAAGGGTTCTCCCGTGTCAAGCCCCGTGCACTGAGCTAAAGGGAATGATGAATACTGCATGATCCGAACAATATCAGTATTGTCTCAAGATGATACAAAGTTAGGTTGCACATAGCATGCGTAATAAGGACACGAATTAATAGCATGGCCATAAGAATTACCCAAGTCACACCAAAAAGGACACAATAAGATCTAGAATAGAATGTACGAGGATCAGGGAATAAATATTTAAAAACACAACTAGCCTTCTCAAACTCAAATAAATCCCAAGCAATCTACTCAAGCAAATAATATGCATCAACAACATTTTGACCATGAAAACCCTAATACTCTAAAAGAGCTCAAGTTTTACTATTCACACCCTCATCAACAATGTCCGATATTTTCCAGTTTCCAACACGATAATCACATTGAGTAAGAAAAGCATGCAAATGCTTAAAAATATTTCCAAAATAATTCATGCTCAAATTGGGGGAAATAGAAACTTGCCATTGTTGTTCCTTAAATTTTTTTATCTTTTTTTTAATTTTTAATTTTTTTACTAGTTTTTTTCTTTTACAAAAATGCTTAGTAAAACCAACGCAGAAAAGGCCAATATCGCACACTAGTCCCTAGAAACGACGCCAAAAACTTGATAGGGCTATAAGCGCACAATGGTGTTGTAGCAAATCAAGGCCGTCTCCCGCAAGGGCTAGGTTGATCTATTGAGCCTTATCCCCTTAAGATAGGCTGATCGAATCAATAGTTGATGTTGAAATTAAACTAATCAACTATCTAATCAAGTGGATAAATAATTGAGGAATTATATAAAACTAGCAATCTCTCAATTCATGTATCAATCAAGCATTTCTTCTTCAACAAATTATTTTATAACCAATCATCGAAGTATCAGAACCCTCCTTCAAGGTAAAGTGAAATACCTAAATCTGATCAATTACCATTTCTCAAGGGCTCTTGATTTGTTTAGGTTCATTAAGCATTCGACTATCAAATTTGTGGCTTCTCAATTGGTAATTCTTTCTCAAGATATCATGCAGAGCGTTCTAGTATCAAATTTCACCTTTTAGTTCTTCTTCCAATACCCAAAACATGTAAGAAGGTGATCAAATTCCTTGCATGACAATAAACATCTAGGATCTAATAAAACAATCCAACAATTCCAAAATGCTCAAAGAGATGAACAGCAAATTAAGAAGATAACTAATATTTGCATAAATCCAAAATCAAAACAAAGTTGTAATCAAAATTACAAAACATAAATCTAAATTTAGAAAAGAAGAGAAGGGAAGAGAAAAGAGATGCTTAGCCAATTAATGTGCTTGAATCTGTCAATTGCAAACTCAGCATGAAATCTTTGTAAATCTTCACTTCAATTCTCTCTCTTTCTAAAATCCTAATCTAATTGATGAACTTGAAGCGAGGAAAATGGAATGGGTGGGTGTGTGTGGTGGAAATGAGGATGCAAGTAGCCCTTTTAATAGGAAAACTCCTGGAAACCGAACAACCACGCATAGTAATAGAATTAAATTTGTCTAGGAGTCAAAAAGTAGCAAGAAAACAAAAAGCCTCGAGAGAAAGAGGACACCACAGACCGTGGCCTTCACAATGGACCGACCGTGGTGGCCACTAGCTCGGCATTCTTCTCTTCTTCTTTCTCTCCACAGGCATAGTAACTCAGGGGCATCCGTGGGGAGTTAAAATACACTTATTCATGGTCAAATTTAGGGTAAAATGGTTCAAAAGCCTGCAAAACACAGAAAAAAAACCATACCCAAGCGTAAAACAAAAAAGGAGTATAAATTATAACATAAAGTACATAATTTTTCCTAAAAAATATAGCAAAATGCCCCTAAAATGATATACACTTTAAGCACTTATCAGCTTCAAAATGCAATCTAATATTATTATTAAGAAAAATCAAGTTAAAGGAAGTGAAATGATAAATGTCTCGACTTAAATGAAATTATATTATCATGTATTAAATTTAAATAAAATTGTTATGATTGAGTAGTGGAAGGATATTACTAGTTAAAATTTTATAAAATTTAACATTTGTATCCATAATTTCAACAACAATTGAATTATGTATACGATATGTCTTCAGATAGAGAGCAAATCAAATTAGAGGGTTGTATTTTTCCCTTCAACATGGCTGACACGTATTAATTAAAGCTTCACAATTAATAGTTAATGTAACTATTAAAAAATTGATATTTTAAAACACGTAACATATAAATTTTGATTAAAGTAAGACATGTAAAAAAATGTCTTATTTCAAGACATATGTCACCACCAAAAAAGGAATTATAATTCATGTATTAAATCATCTACCTTGGCACAAACACTTATAATAAACTTGGTTTAATACACAACACTGTATAACTCTTTCATGAGTGATTGTTATACATTAGTACTTTATTTTATTTTTCACAATAACCATTGTAGCACCAACAGCTTAACGCTTAGTGCATGATATTTCTTGTATCTCTATTAGATCTCATATCATGTCATTGTTTGTTTTCGTTCTTATCTTATTAGTACTTCTGGACCACAAGCCATGCACATGATCGCTCATTGTTTGGATGTTCAGTCACTACAAGTAATAATCTTATGTGTTTACAAACTTTATTGTATAAGATAATAACATAATTAGTAATTCAATAAGGGGAGTGGATATGTCAAAGAAATTTTTTTGCAAACGAAAGGAACAATTTATGGATTATTTATAATTTGTTATGTTGATTTATAATCATGGTTATTAGAATCCTGAGCCAGATCTTACGATCCTATGATCCTACTATCCACAAACCCTTCATCGATCTAACTGCAACCATGATCTTCAAAGCATTAGGATTTTATGAACATCCTACTTTGTTCCAATAATGTACGGTAGAATCATAATATGATTCTATGATCCTACTATCAGATCCACAATTCTAGACAAACTTTATAATATTCTCATAATATGGTAGAATCCATGACAATGACAGGGATTTCGTAACAAAACTTTTTACAAGATGTAGTTAATTGCATTTTTCTTTTCTTTATGGATGTTTATGAAGTTTTTTTTTTTAAAATTCATAGAGGTTTAATTTTCACTATTTCTAACAAGATGTAGGATATTCTTAGCTAGATTAGTGTTATATCACTGTTACTGCTTAAGACATGTACAACTCTTACCTATCCTTTGCGGTTCATGATAATTAATATTATTTAAAGTAATTATGTCTTGTATCTAGTGCCCTTGTTTTTCAAATGATTTTCAACTTCTAAAATATTTTCTTAAAACTTTTTATGTGGGTCTCTTCGAATCAGTCTCTCTACGTTGGTCATGTCTGTATAGGTAAGGTTTCCTATACATTTGGATCTTCCCAAGCCCCATGAAAGCGGGACCCACACTGGGAGTAGTTGTTGTACTTCTAACAAGATTGTAGAACCTTATGATCCTCGATTCGATTCTACGACTTCGATTCTAAGGACCCCAAATTGATTATAACTAGAATCTTGATTCTAATGACCTTGCTTACAATTTATACTAGACTAAAACAAATACAATCTTACATACCTCAATAGCAAAAATACTAAATTAAACATTGAAAGCTCGTCGACCCACATTCGTTGTTACCTAATGCAACTTGGAAAAGAGCTCAACATATATATTCTAATTTCCTGATTGAAGTTGACTTGCAAATCTTACGATACATGGGGGTCACTAGCCTAAGGCCAAACATTCAACTTTCTTCCAAGAATGAAATGAGCAATTTCATTTAGCTCAGAACTAGTATTCAATTCAGCCTTTTCTTTACGTGTTTCGGGTTTTAATCACTGAAAATTAAAATGGACATGAATGAGAAAAAGGCTAAGCTACCACACAAGCTAGGAAGTCTACCCATCAATTCATAAAGGCAATGCCGTCAGAGTTGATTTAAAGGATTCACTTACTAAATTAGCTCACATTGATTTAGTTTAGTAAGATTTCAATAGACAAGTTTGCAATAACCAAACTTTATTCTCTTTATTCATCATTTTGTGTTACAAAGGTGAAAGAAGGAGACCTTATGACATAAGCCCACCTTCCATAGCAAGCTAGAAGGGTTGCTTTATGATTTAAAAACCTCTAATCAAGCTTAAACAAAGCTAATTACAAATAGAAGCTTATCTAAACTAATTACATCATTGAGTCCACTAAATACAAGCTGTAATTCATCAAGTACATTGTTAAATATAATTAAACATCCTGAAAATTTCTCTTGAACAAACAAAAAGTCAAAACGGGTTGTTGTTGTAGGTGCAATTTGCTATAAGTCAATCAAGCGCAAGCTAGCAATCTCTATCTTAAATTAATGGTAACTCATGTTCCAAAGCTGAACTTCTTTCACATGGCTCTTAGGTTGGACATGATTTGAAGCGAAAAAATCGAAGGAACAAGAGCAATCACTAAATTGGGAAGATTAGAGCTTAAATACCTTATTAATGACTAAATTTATGCTAATTCAAATGCTAATTAAAATGACATTTAAACCTAATTTTTTTTCATAGCAGGCTTCATTATGATATTGACTAAGACCTAAAAAAAGAAAATTAGGTGTAAATTAGGTTTTGATAGCTGATCAAACTTATTCTACCACACTGGGCAAAATCAATATTTAAAACTACTTGCCTTGCTGTTCTAGGTCTTTGAAAAGAAACAAATCAACTTGATCAAAGTTTAATTTGACTACATAAAGTATAAATCTAGAGGATTCTATCAATGTAACATTTATGCTTAAGATGCTTAACTTGGACCACAAGTGCATGGGTATTCTAGCAAAGATCAAATATTGTTTCATACAGAGAAATAAAATCTATCAAGTTTTATACTAATAAAATGCTAAGCGGAATGAGAAATCAAGAGGAAGTTTTGTCTAAATTAAATAATCACTGTATCACAAGAGAGAAAATCTATCAATGAAAAGCATCTAGGGATTTGTTTTGCCTATAAGGAGTGAGATCCTTGAATTAAATATGTGTTTTCCTCAAGTTTGGATGATTCAAAGGATGACAATCAAACAAAATTCAATCTTTTCTTTTGAACTAAGCTAAATTACTGAAACCAATCTAATCACCATTTTTTCAAAGGCTTTTATTGTAGTCTAAGTTAAAGATCTTGATTATCAATATATCCTCTTAACATGAAATCCTGTATCAAGAACCACCAAGTTAAGTATAATTATGTTGATCGAATAGTGGGTTTCTCTTAGAATTCTATCCTTCGGACTAGGGTCAACACCAAAGGACCTAGCAATAAGCGTAATGATGTCCCTAATCACTACCCTCTTTGTAGTACTAGTGGCTGCACTATACAATTCGGTAGCCAACAAAGATCCTACGTCAATGCGGTCATCATTCGTCATGCTATACAGGAAATGCAACTCAAATTGGCAAGGTATATTCAAACTACCTTCCGTACCAAATATCCCACAAGCCAAATAACCTTTAGGCCACACAAATGCAAGGGTTTCTAATGAGAGTGCCTTTAGAAGTGCTTGCATCATAACAATACTCCCTGTAATTTCCTAGCAAAAAGCATTTGGGTTAAAGTTTTAGGGAACATGACGATATGGATAGTCCAAGCTAGGTGGAAATCCAAATATACCATTGAAGGCACTTAAATTTAGTTTATAAAACACCCCGTTAGGGAAGAAGGAGATATACCCTTCTTGATAGCGTAGGCCACTGGTGACCTCAACATGCAAAGTACTCCAAAATTCAAGTAGCTACAATTAGTCTACTACTCAAAGCATTATATCTAGTAACATGATTCGGATTAGTTAAACCAAGAGTGAGGAGCATTACCGTGGGTTTCAGCAGTGGTGGATGTTCATGTGGCTCATCTAGCCTCTCCGGTGATGGTCTCAATATCCCCGCTCCTTGAGTGGTCTTTTTCTTTTTCTTTGCTTCCATTTGAATCAATGGAAAACTTTCAAGAATACTCAACAATAGATGATGTGGGAGTATGAGATGAGATAGAAAATGGAGAAATTAGGGAATGCAGTGGTAACTAAGGGGAAAGGGATAAAGAATAAGAAGGAGGAAGAATTTAGAAGAAGTAGAGGGTAAATTTGAATAGTGCGGGTGGACTCTGTGGAATTTGTGTTAGGGTTTGAGTAGGTTGGATTTGTGAAGAAATTTAGTTTAAAATGGAAGAAAAAACTAAAATATTGAAAAAGAAGGAGAAATTTGGATGAAATATAAAGAAATTTGAAGAAATTTGAGTGAAAATGGGGAAGAATGGAGATAGAAAGGAGAGGTGGCAGTGAAGGTTTAGAGAGAGAAAGTGAGGGTTAGAGACAGAGAGAGATAAGGTCATGAGGAAGAAGAAGAATGAAAATTTTCGGTCAAAATCAGGTTAAAAGCTCTTGACCAATTGGTATGAGATCACCACGTACTGTCCGTGGTCCCCTCTATCCTGTATTTTTATTTTTTCTGGGTTGGTTGAACACGAAGCATGGTCTTGACTATGAACCCTCTAGGTCAACCTTTACTCTAACTTCTTTGATTGAGCAAACCACAAACCATGGTTTTAACAACCAATGGTTGGTGCTAAGCTGCTTTGACATTCTAACCCCTTTTTAAAACATCCTAAGAACTACATGCATCAAAGGAAAAAAAGGAAAAGCAAGCAATAAAATGACTAGGGTTGCCTCCTAAGAAATGCTCTTTTACTTCCTCCTTTATGCTTGAATGAATCGGTTAGAGTATGGATAGCAACCTTTTTGATGCGCTCCTTCACAAAATAAGGCTTTAGTTGCTAGCCATTAACCTTAAAGGAATTCGTGGACTCACTCCAAAGTTCCACCACACTATAAGGAAAGACCTTGGTGACTTGAAATGGTTCGGAACCACTGGGACCTCAGCTTGCCCAGAAATAACCTTAACTTAGGATTGAACAATAACCTTAAATTAGAATTGAACAATAATCTCAACTTAGAATTACAACATCCTGTTCTCTCTGACCACTTCAAGATCCAAATTGAGTGTTCAAACAGTCCAATGTGAGTTTTGCTCTAATGCAAAAGGCAAATGGTAAGACTTTTCAAACACTAACTAAGATGAAATAGCACCTAGAGGAGCCTTATAAACAATCTTCTATGCCTATAATGCATCATCAAGTTTTAAAGACCAATCCTTTTGAGATTGATTCACCATCTTCTCCAATGTATTCCTCAACTCTTGGTTGGGTAACTTAACTTGGGCACTTGTTTGGGGGAGGTAAGGTGTTTTAACCTTGTGAAAAACCCCATATTTCTTCAAAAGAGACTCCAAATGCTTGTTGTAAAAATGAGATTCATTATCACTCAAAAGAGCCCCTGGTGTGCCAACCCTTGTAAATATGTTTTTCTTGAGGAACTTGATCACCACCATAGAATCCTTAGTAGGGGTAGCAATGACTTCCATCCACTTGGAGATATAATCTATGACCATAAGGATATAGAGATTACTGTGGGAAGACGGGAACAAACATATGAAGTCAATTCCCTACACATCAAAAAATTCCACCTTAAGAATACCACTTTAAGGCATCTCATACCTTATTAAAATATTCCCTGTTCTTTAGCACCGATCATATGTCATCACAAACTTCCTTGTATCTTTGAAAAGATTAGGTCAATATAAACCTGTTTGAAGAACTTTGGGCAATGATCTTATATAGACAAATGTGCCCACCATAGGTCGAAACATGGTAATGGTGAAGGGTGCACAATACTTAGCATGGGCTAAGAGTTTCTTTCCTTGTTGATATCTTTTATAAATACCATCTCCACAACTCGTACAGAAGAGGCTCTTCCCACACACAGTACTTAGCATCAGCTAAGAGTTTCTTTCCTAGTTGATATGACAACCCTAGAGGCAACACTTCATATACTTTGAAATTTATCAAATCAGCATTCCATGAAGTGGCCTGGTGAGAAATAGTAATGAGTTAATCATCTGGGAATGAATCATCTATAGGGAGCTCTTCAACAGGAATGGGATTGGAACCCCATTGGGACAAATAATTGGCCACCGTATTCTCTAGCTCATCCTTGTCATGAATCTTTAAATCAAACTCTTGTAGAAGAAGAACCCATCGAAAAAGGTAGGGCTTAGAGTCAGTTTTCTTTAAAAGATCCTTCAATGCAGTATGATTAGTTAAGACTATCACCTTTGTTGAGTTCGTGAGTATACAACCACAAGAGGGGGGTGAATTGTGGTGTCTGATTTTCGCGTTGTAAATAACAAACACCCTCACAGAGGTTGTTCTCAAATGACAAACACCCTGATAGCTTGTTTGCACGGGGTGTTCTCAAATATTGCAGATGCGAAAATCACCAAGATAAATGTGGAAAATAAAGCACACACAATTTTTACGTGGAAAACACCTCTAGCCCAACTGAGGTGTGAAAAACCACGACCTACCTCGTGTAGGATTTAACCACTTTCACTAACGGGCTTCACACGTTACAAATGTAACACACCTTGTTACAACTTGCAACCACGTAACCTTCTTCCCAAAGACAGGTTACACCACGTCCAACCTTCGCAAGATTAGACACGTCCAAGTCCACACGACTAGGACACACTCACTTTTCTGATCCAAGATCAGGGTTACAAACACCTTACAGGGGATGCTTCTCACTAAGCAGATGTAAGGTACAATGAAGATCCTATTATGCCAATGGTTTGAAAACTCAAATCAAACACAGCATGTCACGGTTTTGCTTTTCAGAATGAAGCTCAAGAATTTTAATGTGAAAACCGAGTTTCCTGATTTTTTCCAGATTTTTCAGAAAGCTGTGTTGCTTCTCTTTTTCAGTCTGAGTTTTTTCTATCTGCTTCTTGGCTTCTCTGCGGGAGAGAAAAGCTGTGGTTTTTAAACACAAGGTCCAACGGTCAAAAACCAAAGACTCAGCTAAGTATGGAAAATGATTTTGCAAACAAAATATATTCTCCAACGGCTAATGATGAATTTATCCCAAAATATAAGGGATTTTGTTATCTTAAAAGATAACCCTTATCTTCCCATAGCCGTGAAGAGGTTTAAAGAGATTTTCAGCTTTTACCAAATCCAAAAATATAGTCATGGGAATCTTTTGATTTGGCAAATCTCCCAAACCTATTTTCGCAAATCTCCATAATATTTTCAAGAACTATCCTCTCCAGAAAAATAGCAATTTTGAAATTCAAAGAAAGTATTCTGGAGATCTTGGCCAACCAAAATGAATTTTCAAAAATAATCGGGTATGGCCACTGCAGTTCAGAAACACCCTAGGCACCCTATTTGCAGGGTTGTTCGCAACTGGTGTTCTGAAGTACTTTGGCGCAAATACCGATTCAAGAGGTGTTTAAAATGATATTTTCAATATTGGCATATTAACAAGAGTCTAATTAAATAAAACATATATACCCAAGACTTCTTGTTTTGAACCAGTCATCTTGTCCGAGATTTGTAGAGCTGCTGTGAACACCAAGGCCACCTTGTTTGCTGGGGTTGTTCTTTGCATTGCTAGAGTTCAGGAACACGCTTTACAATCAACTGTCGAGATGGTGTTCTTGACTTAATATGGAATCACCAAGTAAAACCTGTCTAGAAGACTTGTTCTCACATGTAGCAAACCAGTTAATACAATAAAGATCACAAACACCAGTTAGGCCTGTTTGGAGATCGTGTTCGGAGCAACATTACTTGGACAAATTTTTACACTTGGATTTGTTATCATCAAAACTAAATATAATCAACAAATTCCCCCTTTTTGATGATGACAAACCAAGTGACCATATTGACAAAATTTAAACGCGCTTAACAACGTTTAATGCTGATAGGGATCTGCTGATAGGGATCCTCTAGGTGCTAGGTCATATCTGGGATCCTCTAGGTGCTAGGTCATATCTGGGATCCTCTAGGTGCTAGGTCATATCTGTCCATATGGTCTTATTCCCCCTTTTGGCATCATTAAAAAGCATAAGCAACAGTAGTAATGCAAGAAAAGCAATATAGAGCATAAGGTGTAAGTAGCATTAATAAAGGGATATTGCATTAAAAACATTACAATGCCAAAAAACTGAGATGAGAGGAAACAAGAGAACAGCCTAGAGAATCAGGGAGCAGGGGGTGGTTTCGTTTGTAGAGGAGGGATGCTAGGGGCAAGAGTGGAGAGAAGTGCAAGCAAATCTTCATGGCGTTTGGCCGAGAGAGCTCGTTCCTCAGTAAGAGCAGCCTTGACAGCTGAGAGCTCATCCTTGAGGCGAGCATTGTCGTCAAGAACAGCCTCAACCTTGACGGAAGATTGCCCAGAAACAGGTGGTCGAGGTGGTCGACGACCCTGTTTGGAGACTGACCCTTTGCCAACCTCATAGCCACACCCTAGCAGAGTGTCAATCCCAATCTCATCAATAATTTGGGCCGCCACTCTTCGTGTGAGCACTATCCCAAAGTGCTCAAGCACCCTTGTCAACAGAAACCCATAGCCAAGATCATGTGCCCGGGTGGTGTTCGCAATTCGCTCTATGTGGCGAATCATGATTGCAGGGAGGTTTACTGGTTCCTCCCGATCCAGTAGGTCCACCAGACATTGATCGAAGGCATCTGCTGAGTTTCGCCCTTGACCTCGCGGTATTATGTTCTTGATGGTGAACATAAACAGTAGTTGGTGCAGGGAGGTCATTTCACCCTTCTTAACCGAGAGGGGTGTTCTCAGGCCCTGTTTTTGACTAAGGCGTTTGGACACCTCTAAGAGCCTGGCTGTTTCCAGGGCAGTTTTGTCTTCCCTCACATACACAGCAAATCCACGAGAATGGATGCCCAGAATGTCACCAAGGGTGGCTGCATCAAAGGAGAAATGGCACTCATTGACAGCACTTGTCACCACCCCATTTGTGACAGAGCAGTTGGCATAGAACTCAGCCAACTCAGGCACAGAACAACCTTGCTGGGTGTTTGCAAATAACTCAAGCCAGCCTTGGGCTCGAAGCTTGTTCAAGAACACCCCCAGACCCTGTTCCTCGAAAAAGCTTACATTCACTACCTTCCCCCTGACGACATTGCGCTTCAGCAACTGCGCATGTTTGTCAGACATAGGAGAGGGAGTGAACTGCTTTGGGCGTTTAAGGACAGGAACAGAGGTGGTAGTTTCTGGTAGGGGGGCTGTTCTGGGCTTTCGCTTGAGGGGTGTTTTGGCAGGAGAGGGCTTCACAGCAGGTTTATTGGTTGGTTTTGGAGGAGATTGTTCTTCAGAGGACTCGGAAAACACCGGCGTCCCCTGTTTGAAGGTGGTGTTCTCAGAGTCAGAACTCGAGAACCCTTCAGAAGAAGAAGAAATCTCCTCGATGATAGGAGCAGAGGGTTTGGAGGGACGATGAGAGGATTGAAACGCTAGCCTTGCAGATTTTCGAGAGGGCTTAGAGGATTGAGGAGAAGAGGGAGTTTGAGAGGGTTGAGACCTTGGTTGTGGCCTTGTTCTTGGTGTTCTGCTACGCCTAGCCATGATTTTCACCCTCTTCCTTTTCTTTCCAGTTTGAAAGTCGGGAGTGGAGATTTCAGCCTTAGGAAGAGAATTCTTCTCTAGACTCTCCTCTGACGACTCATTCGACTTCCCTTGGAAGTCGACATGCAGATCCTCCACAAACACACCTTCGACAGAGGCAGCCCTTGTTTCTGTCGCGGTGTCAGAGAACAACCCAGAAGAACAGGGCTCAAAATTAAACCCTTCAGGGTTTTCCAAGAATTGTTCTTGAGACCCCGACTTTGTTCCCTCTGACTCAACTAAAATGGGACAAGCAATTGCCCCTACGAGGAACACCAATTCCCTTCCACATTCAAAGGGAATATCATCCATCCCCATTCCCACTGATTTTAGGGACAAGTGATTCAGGAACTTGAAAGGCTTGCAAAGAATTGGGCGAGGGGGAGCAGGGATTGAGGCTGCAAGAACGAGGGCTTTTGATTGAGAAGAGTTGTTGGAAGCCATTGTTGCTAGAAGAGAGAGATTAGGGTTTAAGGTGTTTGCAGGATGTTCGGTTTTTGCTTGAGGGCGAGATGAACGATAGTACTGAGAGCAGGGCATATAAAGAGAGAGAGAGAGAGAGAGAGAAGCCGAATCTTTGAGAAGATCTCTTGATTTGCAACGGGTAGGAGCATTAACATCTTGTTCCATAGGAAGGAAAGAAAACACACCGAGCAACCAAGGGGCGTACCTGTTCTCTGTATTATGCCTGTTCTTTGCCGTCTGATCTGATTCGACTGAATGGCATTAAGACGGCTCCAGTACATCCCCTTATGCTGTACTAAGTAGATAAGAGACCAAAAAAAATGCACGCAATTCGGATGTATGCAATCACATCCGTTATTAATAAAATTTGCAAACAGGGGGAGAGAACAGGGTGTAAAGGTTGATCTTACCAAACCCAGTTCATGTTCTGAAAACGGGTATTTCAGGGTGTTCTCACCAACCCTAGTTCCAGTCTATTTCTTTCAAAATGATCTCTAGCGAGTGCCTTAGTGAATATATCAGCAATTTGATTTTCCGTTGAGCAAAAATTCATAGAGATTAAACCCTTTTCAACATTATCTCTCAAGAAATGATGTCGAATGTCAATATGCTTTGTTCTTTTATGTTGACATGGATTTTTGGCAATGTTAATTGCACTTGTGTTATCACAAAAAATAGGAATGCATCCAATGTCAACACAAAAGTCCTTAAGCTATTGCCTTATCCACAACAGTTGAGCACAACATGAAGCTGCTGCAACATATTCAGCTTCTGCTGTGGACATGGCAACTGAATGTTGCTTCTTGGTAGCCCAAGATACCAAACAAGGTCCAAGAAAGTGAGCCATACCTGAGGTACTCTTTCTATCAACTAGGAATCCAGCATAGTCAGCGTCAGCATATCCAACAAGATCAAAATTGCAACTTTAGGATACCATAAAGCTAAATTGGGTGTATGTTTCAAATACCTTAGTATCCGTTTAACAGCCTTAAGATGAGTTTCCTTAGGGTTAGACTGAAAACGGGCACATAAACCAACACTAAAAACAATATCAGGTCTACTAGCGGTTAGGTATAAGAGTGACCCAATCATACCCCTATAGAGTTTCTCCTCAACTGAGGGACTCCCATCATCCATAACCAACTTGGTTGAAGGAGAAATAGGAGTGTCTATGGGTTTAGCTGACTCCATCCCAAAATGCTTAAGTAACTCCTTGATATACTTTTGCTGATGGATCATGGTGCCGTTTGGAGTTTGCTTGATTTGTAAAACTAAGAAAAAATTAAGCTCACCCATCATGCTCATCTCAAACTCACTCCTCATCATATTTTAAAATTCATTGCATAAATCATGATGAGTTGCACCAAATATAATGTCATCAACATATATTTGGACAATCAAAAAATGTTCCCCCTTAGATTTTAGAAACAAGGTATTGTCTACCTTGCCTCTTCTAAAATCATTTTCAAGTAAAAAACTTGACAACCGTTCATACCAAGCTCTTGGAGCTTGTTTTAAACCATAAAGTGCCTTGTCAAGTTTAAAAACATGATTTGGAAAATCACCATTTTCAAAACCAGGGGGTTGTTTGACATACACCTCTTCTTTAAGGTATCCGTTTAGGAATGCACTTTTAACATCCATTTGATATAGCTTGATTTCCATATGAGCTGCAAAGGCTATTAAGATTCGAATAGCCTCAATTCTAGCAACTGGTGCAAAGGTTTCTTCATAGTCGATCCCTTCTTCTTGATTGTATCCTTGTACAACCAGCCGTGCCTTGTTCCTAGTGACTGTTCCTGACTCATCCAGTTTGTTTCGGAACACCCACTTGGTTCCAATGATTGTTCTCTCTGCAGGTTTAGGTACAAGGTGCCATACTTTGTTTCTCTCAAATTGATGAAGCTCTTCTTGCATAGCCGTGATCCAATCTGAATCTGCAAGAGCTTCATTCACACTTTTTGGCTCAATGTTAGAAAGAAAAGCATAGAAAGCATAAAAATTCTTTAGTTTAGATCTAGTTTGCACTCCAGTATTAATATCTGATAAGATTTGATCAAGAGGGTGCGAACTATGGTGCTTCCATAGTCGTGGAGTAAAAGGATCCACAGACCCATTCTCTACTCTAGTCGTAACATAATGCTTACGATCATCTCCCGAGCCTGTTTCTGCACATGTTTGTAAGTCTATTCCTGAAGAACACGGCCCCGAACAGGGTTCAGCGGTGTTTTTCCCTGTTTGGTATTCACCTTGCCTACTGTTCTGAGGAACACCTTCAGGAGTTGTTTTCTCCATGGTGTTCTTACCTCGTTTATCTTGGAGCAACACTTCTTTTCGAACAAGACCTAATTCAAGTTCATCTTCCTGTGCATCATTCTCACTCAACACGTTAGATTCATTAAAAAGCACATGCACACTTTCCTCAACACACAAGGTTCTTTTGTTAAAGACTTTGTATGCCTTGCTGTGAGAAGAATAGCCAAGGAATATTGCCTCATCACTCCTAGGGTCAAATTTTCCTAAGGCATCCTTCCCATTATTATGCACAAAACACCTACAACCAAATGTCCTTAGGTGCGTAATATTGGGTTTTCTGCCCTTGAAAAGTTCATAAGGAGTTTTGCTCAAAATGGGTCTGATCATGCATCTATTTATAATGTAACATGAGGTGTTCAATGCTTCTGCCCAGAAATACCTAGGAAGACCACTAGCTATAAGCATTGTTCTGGTCATGTCTTCCAGGGTTCGATTTTTGCGCTCAACCACCCCATTTTGTTGGGGTGTTCTTGGGGCTGAGAAGTTATGATCAACACCATGTTCATTACAATAGTTAATAAAACTTGCATTTTCAAACTCAGTTCCATGATCAGATCTCAAGCTAATTAAAGAGTGTCCTACTCTCTTTTCAACCTTTTTGAGAAAGGCAATAAAATTCTCAAAGGTTTCATCTTTGGATGCCAAAAACAAGGTCCAAGTAAATCGAGAGTAATCATCCACTACAACAAGCACATACTTTTTCCCACCTCTACTGGTTACCCTCATGGGACCACACAAATCAATGTGTAATAATTCTAGAGGTCGAGTAGTGCTTACACATTTTTTCGATTTAAAAGAAGATCTGACTTGTTTGCCTTTTGCACAAGCTTCACATACCTTGTCATCATTAAATTTGATGGAAGGTAGTCCAATAACTAGGTCTTTTGAAACAAGTTTGTTTAACAAGGATAAGCTTGCATGACTTAGTCTCTTGTGCCATAGCATTATATCATCATTTAATGCATTTAAACAAGTCAGATTATTTTACGGGAAGAGTGGAAATACAAACTTTATAAACATTTTGACATCGCTTCCCCCTCAACACAACATCTCCTGTGTCGTCATTCACAACCAAGCAACGTGTTTTTGAAAACAGTAGTAGGTTGTTCTTGTCACACAGTTGGGACACACTTAGCAAATTGTGCTTTAACCCATCAACTAAGTGCACATTATCAATTGAGTGGGAGAGAGTTTTACCAATATTACCTATACTGACAATTGTCCCAGACTTGCCGTTTCCAAATGCTACACTCCCACCATTCAGAGCTGTAAGTGAGAGAAAGTTTGATCTTTCACCAGTCATGTGCCGTGAACACCCACTATCAACAAACCACAACTGCCTGTTTCCAAGGGTGTTAGTGGGGTTGTTTGTAAGGTTGTTCTCTCTCACTTCAGCCTGCAAAACAAATCACGGGTTAGTTTTGGGAACCCAGATCCACTTGGGTCCCATTCTTTTAGACATGTAAAGCTCATCTTTTCTAATCCAGATTTGTTTCACATACCTTTCATTCTTTTCATTGGCATGTTTTCTTAAAGGGCAAGTGTATCTATAATGACCCGTTTTGCCACAATGAAAGCAAACAATGTTTTCAGGTAATCCCACATACTTTCTGTGAATTGGGTAGACTGTTCGTTTAGGCTTATACCCAAGTCCCTTTTTGTTTCGACTGTGGTGAGTGTTTAACCAATCAAGGGCTTGTGAGGACTCGTTCCAGCGCTTGGTTGTGGTAAGCTCGTTTTCCAGTTTTTCTATATCAGCATGCAAACCTTTGTTCTCCCTGAGCAAGGACTCAACCATTCCTTCTACCTCAAAGAGTTTTTCCTCCATTCGAGAATAATCTCCTTCTTTTATAAAGAGGTTTTCTTTGAGCAAGTTAATATTCTCATGTAAACCGAGGTTTTCATTTTTAAGAATTTCATTTTCAAGTTCTAGGTCACGAACTTCTCTTTTTAGATCAGCACAAGTGTCTATCAAATTATATAGAAGTTCTTCTAAAGTAGCTTTGTTAAGACCATGTACCTTGCTCTTGAGATCTGAGAGGCTGATTGTTGATTCATCATCTGAATCTGAATCACTTTGTGCCATAAGTGCTACGACCCCTTCTTCAGCTTCAGATTCTCCTTCATCCTCAGAGGAATCTCCCCAAGCAGCCAGCATAGCTTTCGAGAATCGCTTGCCCAGATTGTTTACAGGGTGTTTTCGAACCTGTTTTCGAGGGTGTTCGGGCGTCTGATCTTCTCGAAGCAGAGGGCAACTTTTGACTAAGTGATCTGGTTTGCCGCACTTGAAACACCCTATGAGCTGTTCTTTGGAGGTGTTTCTGGACTTGCTGAAGTCGTTTCTTTTGTTGTTTTCCTTGACCTTTTTGAAGAATTTCTTGAATTTTCTGGACATTAGGGCCATTTCTTCATCTTCAAGGTCAGAGTCAGTGTCCTCATGTGCTTTCAAGGCAAGCCCACGATCCTTCTTTTGCTCCTCTCTTTGCTGTGAGTTCTTTCGGAGTTCATAGGTCTGGAGATTACCAATCAACTCGTCGAGGGTGATCTGGTTCATGTCTTTAGCCTCTTGGATGGCTGTTACTTTGGCCTCCCACGTGCGAGGTAAAATTCTGAGGATTTTCCTCACCAACTCTTCAGTGGTGAAAGATCTTCCCAGGGATTTTAACTCGTTCGTGATGTGGGTGAACCGTGTATACATGTCCATCACAGTTTCATGATCACCCATATCAAACAACTCATATTGTCGCATAAGTAGCTCAATTCTAGATTGTTTAACTTGACTCGTACCTTCATGAGCAACTTGCAGAGCATTCCAGATAGCTTGGGCTGATTCACACTCAGAGATGCGAGTGTATTCATCGGGTCCTAGGCCAAAATATAGAAGCTTTTTGGCCTTGGCATTTTTCTCCATTTTCTTGTAGTCCTCGGCATCAAACTCTATGGATTCCTTGGGAACCTTCTTACCATCTTCAAGCACCTTGGTGGGAACAAGGGGCCCGTTCTTGATGAGCATCCATAATTCATAATCTTCTACCTGAATATAGTTCTCCATCCTATTCTTCCACCAACTATAATGTTGGCCATTGAAATAGGGTGGACGAGTAATGGATTGCCCTTCAAGAATTCCTTGTGGGGTACTCATCTTCAGAATCTCTCAAGGTGTTAACCTTTTGTAAGAGAACCGCTCTGATACCACTTGTTGAGTTCGTGAGTATACAACCACAAGAGGGGGGTGAATTGTGGTGTCTGATTTTCGCGTTGTAAATAACAAACACCCTCACAGAGGTTGTTCTCAAATGACAAACACCCTGATAGCTTGTTTGCACAGGGTGTTCTCAAATATTGCAGATGCGAAAATCACCAAGATAAATGCGGAAAATAAAGCACACACAATTTTTACGTGGAAAACACCTCTAGCCCAACTGAGGTGTGAAAAACCACGACCTACCTCGTGTAGGATTTAACCACTTTCACTAACGGGCTTCACACGTTACAAATGTAACACACCTTGTTACAACTTGCAACCACGTAACCTTCTTCCCAAAGACAGGTTACACCATGTCCAACCTTCGCAAGATTAGACACGTCCAAGTCCACACGACTAAGACACACTCACTCACTTTTCTGATCCAAGATCAGGGTTACAAACACCTTACAGGGGGTGCTTCTCACTAAGCAGATGTAAGGTACAATGAAGATCCTATTATGCCAATGGTTTGAAAACTCAAATCAAACACAGCTTGTCACGGTTTTGCTTTTCAGAATGAAGCTCAAGAATTTTAATGTGAAAACCGAGTTTCCTGATTTTTTTCAGATTTTTCAGAAAGCTGTGTTGCTTCTCTTTTTCAGTCTGAGTTTTTTCTATCTGCTTCTTGGCTTCTCTGCGGGAGAGAAAAGCTGTGGTTTTTAAACACAAGGTCCAACGGTCAAAAACCAAAGACTCAGCTAAGTATGGAAAATGATTTTGCAAACAAAATATATTCTCCAACGGCTAATGATGAATTTATCCCAAAATATAAGGGATTTTGTTATCTTAAAAGATAACCCTTATCTTCCCATAGCCGTGAAGAGGTTTAAAGAGATTTTCAGCTTTTACCAAATCCGAAAATATAGTCATAGGAATCTTTTGATTTGGCAAATCTCCCAAACCTATTTTCGCAAATCTCCATAATATTTTCAAGAACTATCCTCTCCAGAAAAATAGCAATTTTGAAATTCAAAGAAAGTATTCTGGAGATCTTGGCCAACCAAAATGAATTTTCAAAAATAATCGGGTATGGCTACTGCAGTTCAGAAACACCGATTCAAGAGGTGTTTAAAATGATGTTTTCAATATTGGCATATTAACAAGAGTCTAATTAAATAAAACCTATATACCCAAGACTTCTTGTTTTGAACTAGTCATCTTGTCCGAGATTTGTAGAGCTGCTGTGAACACCAAGGCCACCTTGTTTGTTGGGGTTGCTCTTTGCATTGCTAGAGTTCAGGAACACGCTTTACAATCAACTGTCGAGATGGTGTTCTTGACTTAATATGGAATCACCAAGTAAAACCTATCTAGAAGACTTGTTCTCACATGTAGCAAACCAGTTAATACAATAAAGATCACAAACACCCGTTAGGCCTTTTTGGATATCGTGTTCGGAGCAACATTACTTAGACAAATTTTTACACTTGGATTTGTTATCATCAAAACTAAATATAATCAACAACCTTGGAATTGATCAAGTATGAATGAAATTTTTCCAAGGCAGACAAAACTGCTAAGAATTCACTTGAGCCTTATCTAAAGTCTGACTTGCATAATAGATGTGTAAGGCCCGCGTACCTTGCTTTCTGTCAAGCTATTCGTAACGGCTTTTTACATTATAAAAACTTATTTTATTTAACGATACGAGTTAAATTAATTATTAACGTGCTTATGTGAGCAATGATTTTACTAAAAAGAATATTTTTGTCTCTAGTAACACTATTATTATTATTAGTTTTGAAAATCCTTCAATGATTTCTAATAAGCACTATTAATGGTTATTAACGAGTATTAAATCGATTAGGAACTCGAATACGATTAGGTTGTCAACCTTAGATATAGTTTGATGTTTATTAAATCGAATCTGGCTGTATTTGGGAACAAGTAATCGATGAAATGTTATATTATCGATTTGGGTTTAGAATTCGGGTTACAAATTAGACTAGTGGTATCGGATATGAATTAGCTTGGACCAAAAATAAACGAAAGAGAGTAGGGAGGGGCAAATTAGTGAATTTATGCGTGACCCCCTTCTTTCTCCACCTGCCAGCGGCCCGCTTGACACTCTCTCTCTCCTCTCTTTCTACTACATCTCCTTCTCCTCCTCTTCTCCTCCATTAACGTGGCTTCCAAGCTCGAAGCCCAGAAGATTTTCGCCACCTCCTACCTGTAAATTCCCCCATTCGACCACCCCTACCACCTGGTGAATGTTTGGCGAAATTGGGTCGAAATTCGAAGCCTCTTACCACGTTTATGGAGGGTTTTAGACGCCAAATTTAAGCTCGAACGTATGCCCATGTAAGGCCATGTAAATTAGCTTCTAGTTGCTTTCAATCTCCTATAAATTACGATGAAAATTTGTACCTACAAACACCCAATTCAACCTCAAGCTGATATCCGAAATTTAGGCTTGTTTAGGGTTCGAATTGGTGGAGTTCGGGTGTGAGTCGGTGCTGCTCGCATGACCAGAGGGCGAGGCCAGATTTTGGAGACATTCAAAGTACCTAAGGTCAAGCCAGACAAGCCTACGATCGAACACCTAGCTTGGGTTCAAGGTGGGACTTCCTTGCTCCTAAATTACTATTAATTTCAACAATTTTAACTAAATTAGTGATCGCATGTTGATTTGAGGTTAGGAATCAGTTTGGGTGAACTTAGAATTGAAATTGAGGAAATTACAAACATTATGTTAATTGTGGGTTAATTGCATGTTGAAATTGATGTTGGATTATTAATGACTAGGTAGTTTGGAAGTTCGCTGAGTTATTAATAATTAGATTATCACCTTAATGTTGTCACTTCATCAGTTTATTAGCCCTGAATCATGTTTCGAAGTTTAAAAAAGCTAATCGGGCAAATTAAGGCATTAGTAAAGCATGTTGGTTTCTGTTTTGAAGCTATCATAAATCATTACAGCTGCGTTTAATTTCTCCATTGGGCTATTGATGAGAATGCTATGCTTATATATGATGGTTTAATGAATTATTGGTTTATTTATGATAATATTGAACGGAGTTGGTAGTCAAATGGCTCGAGGTAGAACTATTAAGGAATTTGAGGTTCTCGTGGTTGGTGTTGTGTGAGGAGGGAGCCTGGGTTGTAATTACCACAATCGTGTGGATTGCGAGGCCATGTGTGGCTTATTGAGTGAATTCTGCTGAATTGTGCTTTGAAGTGCATAAATGTGCTAGTTGTGAACCCCATTTTTCCTCAATGTGCTACTTGACATTAAGTGAATAGTTTTCGAAATTCAGGCATGTTTAAGAAGGATTGTTAAATGCATGTTTTCATAATTTTAAATGCTTTTAAGTACATACCAATTGTCTGGTAGTTTATAAAAATGTTTGTAGCCTATAAGAAATCCTAAATCGTTAAACTATTAAGTTAGTGACTCGACTAAATAGTCGATAGGTTTAGGAAGTTTAAAAGTGAACTAAAAGTGAATTTGAAAATGTTTAAGACATTGGTTTGTGTACAACTTCTCCTTAAGTTTAAAAGAATTTAAATGACCTAAAAAGGGCATCTTAAGGTGCTAATTATGAAATTTTGCTGACTTGTATGCTAATTGCTTATTTAAGCCTCCATTGGATTTCGAGTTGAGAGCTAGTAAACCCATTATGCTTTTAAGAAACGTTTACGTTGAAAGTTTACAAAGGAACCTTCTTTGCCTTATAAATGAGCCAAGTGCTTTGAGTTTGAATAGTAGCAAGTTTGGAACGTTTTAAGCCTTCAATTTATTTCCACACCCTCCTTTGAGTACTAAAAGGGATTGAAATGAGTTATAAAGTGACAACCGAGGATTTTATTACGAATCTAATTTGAGCTAAACACTAACTAAGTATTTTGAGTTCTAAATGGGTTTCTCTTGATCAATTAGCAAACTCATTACATTTAGAAGAAACGTATAAGTTAAAAACAAAGTCGTTTTACGATTCAGCAACTTATTACGTTTATACGAAACTTTTAAGTTGAAAAGGAAGTCGTTTTATGATTTAGCAACCTTATTATGTTTATACGAAGCTTTTAAGTTGAAAACGAAGTCGTTTTATGATTTAGCAACCTTATTATATTTATACGAAGCTTTTAAGTTGAAAACGAAGTCGTTTTATGATTTAGCAACCTTATTATATTTACACGAAACTTTTAAGTTGAAAACGAAGTCGTTTTATGATTTAGCAACTTTATTATGTTTATATGAAGCTTTTAAGTTGAAAACGAAGCCGTTTTATGATTTAGCAACCTTAGTATGTTTATACGAAGCTTTCAAGTTAAAAGCGAAGTCTTTTTATGATTTAGCAACCTTATTACGTTTATACAAAGCATTTAAGTTAGAAACTAAGTCATTTTACGATTTAGTAAACATATTATGTTTATAAGAAGCCTTTAAATTTAAAGCGAAGTCGGTTTACGTATTAACAAGTTTATTATGTTTTTAAGAAGCTTTTAAGTTTCAAAGGAAATCGATTGCATATTAATAAACTTGTTACATCTATAAGAAGTTTTTAAGTCATTAACAAAGTTGGTTTACATGTTAGCAAACTTATTATGTTTATGAGAAGTTTTTAAGCTATTTACCAAGTCGATTTACGAGTTAGCAACCTTATTCCGTTTATAAGAAGTTTTTAAGTCAAAAACGAATGAACTATAAACACTTCGAAAGGTTATGGTCGTTTTGTTTAAAAGTAAGATTTCAGCAAAGTAACCAATTGAAAAAGAGAAATGTAACACGATTTTAAAGGCTATGAAAGTGCTAGGCAAGTGGCCAGACCTTGAGGGTGGGAACTAGACGCAAAGATGGCGTGAGCTGTTTCCCCCTAAGGTAATGTTGGGAGCTGGGCGCAAAGATAGTGTGAGCTATTCCCGAGAGCTGGACTGAAAATATGATTATCTTAGTGTGAGTTGTTCCCTAATGTGTGATGCGTACGAAAACCTTGAGGGGAACTGGACTCAGGATATGATTATCCTGGTGTGAGTTGTTACCCATAGAGCACAGTATCGAGGTTAGAGTTGCTCTGCTAAGACGTGTTTTGGCCAAAAGTTAAGTATGTGTACCCCGGGGATAGCGTAGATTAAGAGTGACGATCTCACTTAAGGGCGGTGTTCACCTCCCCTAACTAGCACAATAAGATGTTTTTCTATTATAAGTATGTTCCTAATAAATATGAGATTTGGCAATTTGCCGTTCTAAGCAGTTCAGAAAAGAAAAGAAGTTCTTTAAAGGAATACGAGCCTCAAGAGGCCAAGTAAAGCTTTTTTAAGAAAAGAAAAAAGCTTTCGAATGTACGTAACCTGCATATATTTTATGAATGTGTTCTGAATATAGTTTAAATGAAATTTCAAGCGAAGTTTGGTTACATCCTAGTAATGTATGGAACATTTAAGCTTTTAAAGGTGCACATCTTAAGAAAGAATGTTTCTTGCAAAGCTTTTTTTATCAATTTAGGTGTCTCAGAAGTTTTTAGAAGGGTTGGAAGTTTTTAAGAAATTTGCGTGATTTATAAGTTGTTCTTGGAATATAACGTGAGTCACTATGATTTCCCAAGTGTGTTTGAAAGCATAATATTCATTGTTGTGCTACATGATTACGTGCCTAAATGCTTGTTAGAAAGGAAGGATGGTCATTAAGGGCCTAGGAATGAGTTGAGGGGCTAGCGTAAAGTATATGAGTGGTAATCTCTCCTTGGGGACTTTGATTGCCTAATATGATAGTAGTATACCAATACGTGACATGTGACTATTATGGGTATGAATGCCTGCAAATGGTTTTGCTTTTAAGGGGTAGGAGAGTTCTCACAATGCGTGCAGTTGCTCATCCCTTTACTCATTCCCTTTTCCAGGTTCGGATTGAGCAGGTATAAGAGATATTCTGAAGTTATTTGATGCGGACCCATCAGAAGTCTTTTGCCAGCTTTGCAAGTGTTCGATCTACCATGTTGTAAATCTTTAAGTTCATTTTTGCATGTTAAAGCATGTAGTTGGCTCTGTACCTGCATATATATATATATATATATATATATATATATATATATATATATATATATATATCATTCTGACCCCGCATGTTAGTTGTTTGCTTGTATTTAACTCTGGGCGAGTGGCCAAGGGGTCGAATTTAGGATATTTTAGTAAGTGTTATACCCTATTCCCAGTTTACAGGTACCCTTAGTAGAGCTAAGGCCCTAAGATGTTGTTAAAATAGGGGAAATTCTTGCAGTTTCGTTCCAGAACGACTATCTAAATGCTAATCCAAACCCTCGATCTTCAAGAGTCTTAAGGATTTCCTTCTACGAAGTCCTGGCGGTGTGACTCCTCCTTGGATTGGGGGCATTACAAGATGGCATGCGGCTCGTTGCACTTTATTTGCCCCAAAATAGCTCCCAATGCATAATCACATGCATCACACATTACTTCAAAGGGATGCTCCTAATCTAGGACTTACATAGCCAGTGCCAAAATCAAAGCCTCTTTTAACATAAGAAAAGCACTCAAACATTCTCATTAAGTCAAAAGGCACATCATTGATAA
This sequence comes from Carnegiea gigantea, assembly GCA_029747015.1. Lineage (NCBI taxonomy): Eukaryota > Viridiplantae > Streptophyta > Magnoliopsida > Caryophyllales > Cactaceae > Carnegiea > Carnegiea gigantea. Next base: position 269,998 of record JAKOGI010000264.1, on the reverse strand, counting down.
GAAATTAAGTGAGAGTTTTTGTAATTTTTGAAAAATCCTTATAAACTGCAGCTAAAAAACATGTCTAAGAAAACTCCTCATACCCATCACACAAGTGGTCCTGCTAATTTCTCAATCACCTCCACATTTGCCTCGTCAACCTGAATGCCTTTATATGAAATAACATAACCTAGGACAACCGTCCTTTGTATCATAAAATGGTGCTTCTCCTAGTTTAATGCCAAATTCACATCCTCACTTCTTTGTAACACTTTGGATAAATTATTCAAGTAATAGTCAAAAGAAGTACCATACATAGAAAAATCATCCATGAATAATTTCGTCATATCCTAAACAAAATCAGAGAAAATGGCTATCATGTAATGTTGAAAGGTAATGGAATTGTATAGCCAAATGGCATCCTCCTATATACAACTATACCATGTGGGCCAGTAAATGTGGTCTTTTCTTAGCCACCAGGGTGAATAGGGATTTGGAAAACCCCCAAATACCTATCTAGGTAGCAAAAGCAGGAGTTTTTGGCTAACATTTCAAGCATTTGGTCAATAGTTCACGCATTTGGTTGATGAAGGGAAGGGAAAAATGATCCTTATAGGTGGTTTTGTTCAACTTTCTATAGTCAATTCACATGTCCTAGCCCGTGACTATCATGGTAGGAATTAATTCACTATTCTCATTCTTTACAATCGTCATCTCTCCTTTTTGAGGCAAAACAAGGACTTTGCTTACGCACTTACTATCAGAGATAGGATAGATAATGTCAACCTCAAGCAATTTCAGAAACTTTTTCTTGATTATTTCTTTCATGTTAGCATTTAACCTTTTTTGGTGCTCAATTGAGGGCTTATGGTCATCTTCAATTTAGGGGTTATGGTCATCTTCCATTGGAATTCAATGTATACACACAAAAGGGTGAATTTCTTTAAGATGATCAAGAGTACACCCCATGGCCTTATGATACAATCTAAGCAATTCAATTAAAAAGTCAGTCTAGGATGCACTTAGATTTGCACTAACAATCATAGAATATATAGAAGTAGGGCCAAGAAATTCATACCTTATAGAAGAAGGGAGAGCTTTTAGTTATACCTCAAGGGAATGCTTCTTATCAAAAGGGGACTCGTTATCACTTACTAACTCTTCCACCTTGGCAAGGGGTGGTGGAGCTTGAGGATAGGCTTCTAAAAATTGAGCACACATCGCTACCTCGAGATTTTTATCCTCAGTAGTGCAATCATTTAACACACAATGTTCAAAAGGGTCACTAGAAACTTAGCTAGTGACTTCTTCCCTTACCAAAATGTCAATCACGCCAATTCTATCGAACTCATTAGAAATAGAAGAGAATTTAAAAGCCTTATACACATTGAACTCCACATGATCATCGCCCACATCAAATGGCAAGTTACCATTTTTGCCAACAATATGACACCTTGTAGTGGCCAAGAAAGGCCTCCTAAGAATGATTGGAGTGCACGTACCTTCCTTAATGCCAAGAATCTCAAAATTAATCAGCACAATATGAATCTCCAACCTTAATTAGGGCATCCTCTAACAAAACACGCGTAGGCTATTTGACACCACAGTCTGCCAATTATAAGGGATGGTAGTGGGTGCCATCTCTCCTAAGTCCATTTTTTCACACGAGAAAGGGACATTAAGCTCACACTTAAGCCTAAGTCACACAAGGCACGATCAATACACACATTCCCTGTCAAGTAATGGATGGAGACGCTTATGGCATCCTCAAGCTTTGTAGGAAGCTTGTTTTGGATTGCAACACTATATTCTTTAGTCAATGTCACTGTCTCATGCTCTTTTAGCTTTCTCTCATTAGACAAAATCTCTTTCAAAAACTAAGCGTAAGAAGGCATTTGAGACAAGGCATTGATAAAAGGAATATTAATGTAAAGTTACTTTGGGACCTCTAAAAACTTCTTAAATCGCAAATCAAATTTAGCCTTAGCCATTCTTTGAAGGAAAAGTATTTTAGGGAATTTGGTTAAGGGTCCTTAGGAAGCTCATTTGCATCATTCACAACATTATCATGCACATCATTAGAGGGATAGACCCCTCTTTCACAACATCATGCCCATCATCAAGTTCACATCATTGCTAACTCCCTTTAGCCCCTTAAGTCGTTTACCTTCTCTCAAAATCATTGCATTAAATTGTTTCATAGGGTTAGGGTCAGGCTTACTAGGAAGTCTTTCGGGACGTGTAGATGAAAAGCTAGCTTGTTGGGCAGTTTAACCTTCCAACATCTTAATTTGAGTAGGAAATACATCAATCTTAGAGGCTAATTACTTAATGTATACGTCTCGCTTTTGGTATGTCATAAGCATACTCTCTATCATGGCCTCTAAGTCAGACATTTAGGGGCCTTGTTTAGAAAAGGAAGACCTTTAAAACTTAGGGGAGGGGTTTCTGGCATTCATTTGAGGCGTACAGGAAGGGTTAGGTCCGTATAAGAAATTTGGGTGATTCCTCCAACTCAGATTATACGCATTGAAAAAATAATCATTGGTCAGTTTAGGGTTAAAGTTGTTGACACAGTTGACTTGACCACTACAGTCTTAAGAAAAAGAACTTCCAACTTGATAATTTATAGTCAAATGGTAAACGATCCACAAATTTTCACATGGAAGAGGAGGGGCACTCACATTCACAACAGTCACATTTAGACAACCCAATATTTGAATCATATCATTTGCTTTAACAGAAAGTATAGTGAAAGCATCAACATATAAGTTACCTTCAAACCTCTTGGGTTGTCCTCTCTCAGTGGACCATTGATACTTACTAAAGGCCATCTCCTCAATCAAGTTATAGACCTCATCCATCATCTCATTCATCAAAGTGGCACTTGTTGTCGTATCTATGGTAAACTGAATGGGTTGAGTGACTCTATTATAGAAGGTTTACACTGTCATCCATTTTTGGAGTCTATGGTGCAGGCACAAACGGAACAAATCCTTAAACTACTCCCAAGCCTCAAAGAGCATCTCATCCTCCTTTTGAGCAAAAGTTGTGATTTGATTCCTTAAATTCATTGTCCTACTAGGTGGGAAGAATTTAGCAAAGAAGGGCTTAGTGAGCTCATCCCATGTAATGATCGAACCCGGGGGCAATGAACACAGCCATGCTTGTGCCTTATCTCTAAGTGAGAAGGGAAATAAACGAAGATCGGTGGCATCATTGGAAACTTCATCAAGTTTTAAAGTGCCACACACCTTTAAAAAGGCCGAAAAGTTGGAGATTGGGGATCCTCCATTGGAGTACTACCAAACTGTGATTGTCGCACCATCAAAATTAGTGCTAGTTTGAGCTTGAAGTTGTGGGCCTCTACATTAGGACGAGCAATGCTTGACGTGATGCCTTGGACCCCAAGGTTAACAAATCTTAAGGTGTCTTTCCTTAGCCTCTTCCTCCACCGGCCATCTTAGTGAAGGTCCTATGAGCCTTGCACTTTTGTTTCTCTAGCCCCTGTTTCTTTCTCATTAAACAAAGAGTCCTCTCTTTTTTCAGATCAGGATCATATGGGATAGGACCTCATATAAAAGGGAAGAGATCTTGCAAGCTCCAACATAAGCACTACCAAAGCAAATCAAAAATAAAAGAAAGCCTTCGTGGTGGCCTGTGGCTTAATTTTCTTTCTCTGTTCTTCTCTTCACGGACATATAGGCCTAGAGGAATCTCTATGGTGGCAAAATAACATCCTTTGAGGGGTCAATGCCACGTTAAAAGGTTTGAAAACCTGTAAAACACATTAAATAAGCATGCCCAATTGTGAAATGAAATTATGGGCGCAAATCAACCTCTAAGGCACAAATCCCCAGAGAAATGCTAGTAAATGAGCCCAAAACAATGCACATTTTTAGCAATTATGAATGCTTAACAATCACTAAGAAGCAAACTATCTAAAATAGAGAACAAAACTAGGCCAAACTTACATAGGCTAACTTATGCTAACTATATGACCTTTAAGACAAAATTTAGCATTGATTTCTTTGTATAGTATGGCACCTTAGGATATTGAATGGCACCCCAAACTAGAAAACTTATCTCTTTTTGAAGGTTGTATGTATCTAGATAATATGATGCTGTTATCATTAAGAATATACAATATTTTTCCCCATTCTCTCTAATTTACTTGAGTTAACATGGTATCAAAGTAACGTTGCTTGGTCTTGATTTGTCACCATACCTGTTGGATTAAGATTGTGTGTCATGTGTTGTCCTTTTTGGTAGCCCACACGTGAGGGGATGTGTAAGATTTGTGAAAGTGAGGATTTGCCCTATGCTGATACAATTAAAGGGATTGGATATGTATACAAACTTATGAGTTACTCCACCCATTGTAAATTGGTTTTGGGTTAGAACCTCTTTTACGCTTTCGTTTGCTACTGCATAATTTATATGAAGTTTACCAACCTAATCCTATATAGGCTAACTTGTGCTAACTAGATCACCATTAAAAATTGCATGCAGCCTTGGCTTCTTTGCATGGAAGGCTACTATAGGATGTTAAGTAGAAATCTACATAAGTACTTTGGCTCTAAATAAGGTTTTCGATGGTGAACCAACTCAACCCCCAAAACTAGACAAAACTGAACCAAAACTACCAATCAAAATGCATTAACGTGTACAAACCATGTTTAATGCATCGATATGTACAAACCATTGCTAATATTAAATAAATTACATATCGATAAAATATACATACTAATCTTTCATATTAATACCCGTGGATCCAAAATGGGCCTCTTTAACTCACCAAAATTTGCTAAGCCAAACAATTAATATTCTATCAGTCTAGACAAAAACTTAGCACGACTTGAATATATCACTTAACCTTGATAAATAACCTTAGAATCAAAATAATCACATATTTGAACCTGTTTAAGATTATAAATCTATAATCAAAATAATGCATGAACAACTTTAGGGCATGTTCTTTTGACTCATGAGAAGTACTTATTAATATGTATTGCTTAAACAAGCTAAATTACACTGAAATATATTGAAACATGTTGAATCATGTTAAAACATGCTGAATCAAGCTAAAACACGTTAAGACATACTGAACAGCTAAAGAAAATATAACTAAGTATTTTCAATAAGTACTTAAAAGTGCTGAATTGTGCTAAATGATGTTGAATTGTACTTAAAGTCGCTTAATGCTTAAGATAAATACTTATGATAAGTTGAAAAGTACATACACTTAACTCGAGATAGTCTAATTGAACAAGTAAGCAAGCAACTAAAGAAAGACATCGCATGAGCTCTTTGCTTGGTTGTTGACCACTGCTACGTCTAACTTTGACGCCATGCATAAAAACTCCCCCTCCTAAAAAGGATTTGTCCTTAAATCCTAGAGGCCTAATTGTAGTATCCATAAGCAGTTCATAGACAGAATCCTTATCCCCTAATAATGACTATGAGAATCTGGTGCAATATTTAGGTAGTGAGGACTCTAATGCACTTTGTGTAACTTTGTTTTTGAACAAATATGAGTTTTTAAATCTCTTAGTGGATGCTATGCCTGAATAAGCATAGCAATAGGTTGTAGATCCCATAATAATTAAAAAATCAAATGCGATCATCAAAATACAATTCAAGTTTGAGCTATTTGTCATACGCCATGTCAGATTTGATTGCACTTTAGACAGGGTCATTGTGGAGCCAAGTTTTGTTCCACCAAAGACAGGACCTCCATTAAGTCATTTTCTTGAGCATTAATTTGGGTTGTTTCGGTGGACTCAAACTCTCGATCCAGTTCATCCTCTTTCAAGGACTCTTTTTGGATTTCTAGAAGTTCTAGGAGCTTTCCTTCATCTGTGACTGTGAAGATTATATAATTCTCCTTTTTTCTTTTTCCTCAACTTTTACCGTCTTCGGATTTTTTTGAGCATTTGCTCTTAGCTTCCTCCTCACTAGGGCGACTTTTAGCTATAGATGAGACAAAATGTCCTTGAGGTAAGCTAACCCTAAATGCTTTTCTGGACTTCATTTGTTTCCTCACAATCTCACTCCTAATTAGAAGTTTTTTACAACCATGGATGTATTCTTTATCCCTTAGCTTGCCTTGACTGAAGGAAGATAATCTCAGGTGCTATTTTTGCTTGCAACTTCAAGGTGGGAAATATTTATGCATGTGTTTCTTAAGCTTAGTCCAAGTTCTAATTTTTGAATTGTAGTCCCTAACTTTGGCTTTTTAATATTCTCACACCAAAAAGAACATGCCATTGAAGCTTATAAACAACAAATTTGAAGAATTTGAAGGCCTTTTCATTAGGATACTTCTTGATGTAAAAGAATCGCTCAAGGGATTACATCCAGTCATGGCAGGAATCTGCATTTATGCTTCCATCAAAACCTAGAGGATAATACTTATTGTCTTTAAGGCCACCTTTTCCTTGCCTTGAATGTCTCCTTCTTCCTCTACCTAATCATCCTGCAACATAATTGGAATTTGATCAAGCTTTGTGTGAATTTAATGTATAACCTACTGGATATTTTAGGTTCTCTTTTTATATCATGTGCTAGACTGATAAATAAGCTTCTTAGCACTAGTTATGGGCTTTGTTGTAAGCGTTAAAAAGAAAAATAATCAATTTGCACAGTAAACTTCACTTGAGTCTCTTTTATGGAGCTCTGGTTACTTTATAGCTGGAATTGTCTTTGGGTTGTTGGGTTCTTATGTAGCTTAAACAAATGTATTTTAGGCAAACAACCAGACTGTAAGATGGAGAAAACAAAAGGTAATAACAACTAACTAGGTTATGGTCCAATACCACTTTGATGTGTGGGGATCCCCCCCACGCCAAGCCAAGGTTCTAAGTTCTGTTTGCACCAAAAATACAATCTTTTTACGATACTTTTATACTCAAAATAATTATTATATTTAGATTTTTATTTAACTTTATTTTATTTCATAGGTGTTAAAAATTTCAAAAAAAAGAATGAAAAAGAGGAAGAAAAATGCTAAAAATGAAGAATTGCGTCAAGAACCCAACCATTAACTTCAGCCCATTTCATACTCTAGCCCAAAAGCAAGAAAAGAAAAAAAATAAAAATCAAATAAAACCCTAAAACAGTAGCCAACCTTATCGCCTGCCTCTCGTATGCCTACCCCCTTCCCCCATTTGTTTCTCTCTCTTCTTTTGACACTGAAAACCTGAGAGAATAGCCCCTTCTACAGCTTCCATCTTCATCACCACACTAGTAGCTTCAACACCATGAAACTCCATCAACATCAGCGTCCACCAGTAGGAGCGCCACACAGCACTACCATCTTCACCATACTCCTCACCACCGCCAAATTCTCTCTCCAATACCATCTCCACCATCCACGATAGCATGAATCGAATGACGTCAATCGAGGAGGGGGCAAATATAAATTGAAGAGACAGCGACAAACTCAGATACCTAGGCCTACTTTAGGGTTTTTAGTTTGTCATTTTAGTTTAGTTCAAGTTTTAGATAGATTTAGGTTTAATTTTATTCTAATCTCTCGTCTATGTTACGATTTCAGATTTGATTTTTGGTGGTAATTTCGTGTCATCAGGCTATGACTCTTTTGTTTTCTAGTAAAAATTCACTGGGTTATTTTTTTATTTCTTAATTTATGCCTTGATTAGTGGATTTGAATTTACTATTCGTGTTCTTCTATTTTCCCCTGTTTTGCCTTGACTTCGAGGCATGTTTATGGTGATTTCGCCATTTTTAGGTCTTTGAAGCTTGTTTATATTTGAGAAATTTGAATTCACCTTTCCTGTTTAACTTACTTGTTGCTCTATTAAGTTGTGCTCGAAGTTCTGGGTGTTGAATCGCCTTTAATGGAGTTGGTAATTGCTGGGCTGAGCTCATAACTGAGCTAGGATATTCCCAGCTCTGATCCTCGCTCATCACGCTCTTCATTTTCCATTTCTGGTTAAGTTGGGTTTTCGTTTGGTTAAGATTAGCTTTGATCCAGTTGTTACTGTTCTGAAGCTAAAGTTATGGCCTTTTACTATGAATCTCTAATTCTCATTTATTTTTGATTTTGCCCATGGTCTAGGCCTGTTATATTCCTACTGCTTCATTTGCTACTTCCTCTTCCATAACCTTACAGCTTGCTCAGTTAATTAGTTTTATTTTCCTTTCATTTCTCTTATAATGTGGTTAATTATACTTGAGTTTGCTATTTTATCTAATTTTAGGTTACTTAATGAGAGAAGATCATGTGAATAGTTAGTGATGATTCAGAATTAGTTCCATTTATAATCAATAGTTTTATTTGTTTATTTTTAGTTAGTTTAGAATGACGTTAGATTAGTTCTATAATTAGTGACCTTAATTTCATTCTCTTCCATGAGGAAACTACTTTCAAGTACTATAGTAAAAGACGTATGCTTGCAACCTTTAAATTTACATTCAAAAATCTTGTACAAGTTTTTGGCACCGTTGTTGGGGACGACGGCATGAGATTAGGTCATATTTTCTTTTATTTGATATTTTCTTATTAGTTGCATGTATTTCGTTTGCTTTCTTCATTTTGTTTTTGTATTAACTTAGTTTAGTTTATTTCTTGAAAAAAAATCCAAAAAATTATAAGAAAATCAAAAATTAAAAAATTTTGAAAAATTTTGAAAAACCGTAAAAATTGAAAAACATAAAATTTTAAAAACAAATGGCAATTTCTTATTTCCCTCAGTTTGAGCACCACTAAAAATTCTGATTATTCCGACCGAAAAAGAGAGAGTCGCCTAGGTCGACGGACATGCCGACGTAAAAACAAAAAAGCAAACAGGGGCGTCGGATGTTCCGACGGACATCTAATCCGTCGGAGATTCCGATGGAATAGGCGCGATCCGTCGAAATTCCGACGGACGTCCGACGGACATTCCGTCGGAATGCTGGTCAAATTTAACTAGTCCTCAGTAGATTTTTTAAAAAAAATATTCCGTCGGACATGTTTTAAAAATGCAATCCCGACTTCCTTTCTTCATTTCGGGCATTTGAGATTTCGAAGAGACAGCGAGAGAGCCGAGCGTCGACTGCGCCAACCACCGCCGCAACGTCGCCGCCTTCGACAACTCCGGTCGCCGCCGCCAGTCATCCTCACCTTTCACTGCCATTTGTGGCCCTTTTCATCTTATAATTTCAAGTAAGTGATGTTAGTTCAGTATTTAGTAGATTTTTTGATCGATTTGAGAAATTTGAGTTAGAATTTAACAATTATGTGATAATTTGTGGTGGTTGTAGAAATTTTATTGAGTAATTTGCTGATTTTGGATTTTGAATTTGGTTGTGTTGATGTGAATGTGAAAGTAATTATTAAGTATTATTAGTTTGGATAATATATGGTGTGTAATTTATGGTGTGTAATTTTGAAATTGCAAGTATATAGAATTTATTATTGAACATGGAAGTTGATGTGGATAACGTGTAGATTTTATGATGGTTACAATTAGTAGTGAATATTTAGAAAAATAGTATTTTATTATGTAATAAATGTCAGAATGTGAGATGTTATGATGTATAATTTGGATAATATATGTCCTTTTTATTTAGTATGTTAGACCTACTTGTAATATACAAAATTTGGATAATATTTTTAATTAGTAGATTATTTCGTATGTTAGACCTAAAATTTAATAAATTAAATAAAAGTATTTTTTGGATAATATTTGTAAGTTGGATAATAAATTTGTATTATTTTGTAAATGTTTAAATATTGTTTATTGCTATGTAGATTAAATAATAGCATATTATTACATAAATATTTAAAGTTTTAATTTGTATAGATGATTAATATGAAGGATATGGATCATAAGAGAAAACATACTGCGAAAGGAAAAACATTATGTTATTGTTGCTGTGACTGTCGTTATTGTCGGTCTGAATGTCACAAGTTTGGACTGCAATTTTAGACATTCGAGTAGGTTTACATCCTGACATAATTGTCATAATGTCTTATTTTTGTGCATCGCATATTGAACACAGTGCATGACGAAGTAATAGAATAATGTGTAAATCATTGATTTAACTATGTATGAAGAAAAAATGTAATGATTATGTCCATTACTATTATAAATAACGAATTAACGTATACATTTGCAATGGTCTACAGTGGATAATATGGATGGACAACCCCATCGGAGGTGGATGTATAAAAGATTTTTACCAGGTAGAAAAGGGTATACACAATAATTTTTAGACGGAGTTGAATTGTTTGATCAATTTACAAGAAGCCAAGTGGAGTTCATAAATAATGGACATTATAGATGTCCTTACGCCAAATGCCAGAACAGAGCTTATAGAGAACCTGATGATGTGAGATTACACTTGTACCAAAATGGTTTTGTTAAATGCTATTGGTACTGGACATCTCATGGGGAAGTAGAACCTACTTCCTATGACAATGTCGGAAGTAGCAACGCACAAAACTTGTATGAGCACATAGTTTCAAGTCCTATACACATTGATAACACTAAACCATTTGTAGATCATGTTGAAGCAATGGTGAATGATGTGATGATTACTAATGAAGTTAGTGTTAATGAGTAACCAAATGCAGAAGCTCAGACATTCTATAATATGCTTCAAGCTGCGCAGAGACCTTTTATGGGATGGGTGTAGTAACCAAACTGAATTGTCAAATGTCATCAAATTGATGGGTATCAAATTTGATTATAACATACCTCAAAATTGTTTGAATGAGGTGATGCAATTAATGCATAAGAGTTGTTCGGTAAACAATCGTGTCCCTAAAAATTACTGTTGAAAAAGAAGGTTTGAAGTTTGGGTTTAGATGTGCAAACCATTGATTGTTGCCACAATGGTTGTATGTTGTACTTTAAGGAGGATTCAGCACTTGAAAAATATAAGTTTTGTGATTCACCAAGATGGAAGCCAAAGAAGTCAGGTGATAATGGGAAACCAAAACCATATGTGAAAATGTTCTACTTTCCGTTGACACCTAGGTTATAACGCCTTTATGCCTCAAGAAGCACAGCTGAACACATGAGGTGGCATTATAATAATAGCCGTGAGGATGATGTTCTTTGTCACCCTTCAGATGGGGAAGCATGGAAACATTTCGATCGCAGACACTCAGATTTTACTTCTTAGCCTCGCAATGTGAGACTTTGTTTGTATGCGGATGGGTTTACCCCATTTTCACAATCTACACGGCCTTATTCAATTTTGGCCTATCGTTGTGACACCTTACAACCTTCCTCCTGATATGTGCATGATGGTGCCATATATGTTCTTAACTTACATTATACCTGGGCCAACAAATCTGAAGAATAAAATAGATGTGTACTTGCAACCTTTGATTGATGAGTTAAAAAGTCTATGGGATGATGTTCAAACTTATGACATTTCAATGAGGCAGAACTTCGTTATGAGACTACATTAATGTGGACAGTAAATGACTTCCCAGTCCTTAGAATGTTATCTGGATGGAGCTCTCATGGTGTTTTGATTTGCCCTGTTTGTATGGAGAAGTTGAATGCAACACATTTAAAACATAGGGGCAAACCATCTTGGTTTGACTGTCACCATCAATTCCTACCTAGATATCATGCATTTCGAAGAAATTGAACTGCATCTCGTAGGGGAAAAGTTGTGAATGATGGTCCTCCATCCAGAAAAAATGGGGAGGAACTATACCATGAGGTTGAGAATCTTCCTAAAGCAACCACTAATAGAGATTTCATAATCCCGGGTTTTAGGGAGAATCTTCATAATTGGACCAAGAAAAGCTTCTTCTGGGAGTTACCCTATTGGAGAGACTAACTACTACATCACAACTTAGACGTAATACACATAGAGAAGAACTTTTCTGATAACATCATCAACACTGCCATGGATGTGCCTTGTACAACAAAAGATGATGTTAAGGTAAGGCTAGATATGGCAGAGATGTGTGATCGGAGTGAGCTGAACCTAAGACATGGTGTTAATGGCCGAACACTAAAGCCCAATGCTTCCTACACCGTTTCTTTGGACAAACAAAAGAGGGTGTGTGAGTGGGCGCTGCAACTAACGATGCCTGACGCCTATTGCGCTAACATTGCAAACTGTGTAGATATGAAGTCTGCAAAGTTTCAAAATATGAAAAGCCATGATTGTCATGTGTTGTTGTAGATGCTTATGCCAATAGCATTTCGTGCCCTTCCAGATGATGTATTAGAACCACTCGTTGAGTTAAGTAAATTTTTCAGAAATCTTTGCTCAATAGTGTTAAGGGTCGACAAGCTACAAGAAATGCAACGCAATATAAGAATCATACTTTTTAAATTGGAGAGAGTTTTCCCACCAAGATTCTTTAATGCCATGGGACACTTACCTATACATTTGGTAGGAGAAGCATACCTAGGGGGTCCAGTGCAATATCGATGGATGTATCCATTTGAAAGGTAAATATGTATCCAAATGTCATGGACCACTAAATGTACCAGTAGTGTTATCTTAAAATATTTATATAAGTTGTTCTAATTTAGGTACTTTGGTTGGCTGAAGAAGAAGATAAAAAAGAAAACACATCCTAAAGGATCAATTGTAAAAGCATACTTGGTGTTTGAGATATCGCAGTTTTCTTCGTATTACTTCGACGCTGATGTACCTTCAATGCACATAAGACGTCGATGTAATCAGGATGACAATAACGAGCCACAAATGTAGCCTACTTTATCAGTATTTAAAACCCAAGATACTCTAGTGAGAAGTCGTATACAGAGGTACTTAACTGATGAAGAGTTGCACGTTGCACACCTTCACATTTTATTGAATTGTAACTAAGTTCAACCTTATATCGAGTCAGTTCAACCTGCACCTTTTGTTGTATTATAATGAAGTTGAATGTAAATGTAGGGCTGATGAATATCATTCTCATAGTTTATTCAAACAACAAAAATTTCATGAAAATCCCACTTCAACGGACATGGAGATAGATGCCATGATTGAGGAGGAATTTATTTGGTGGTTCAAAAAAGCAGTAAGAGCATAAACTTGCCTCTTGTATTATATATTCAGCTACTTCAGAACATCTTATACAATATGCTTTCCATGTTAATTGAATTTTTCAAAATTAATGTAGGTTGAAATTATACAAATCTTCAATGACGAACGCCAAATACACATATACCACTTGGCTCAATTGCCTTTAGGGAAAGTAACAACTTGGTCTGCATTCAGAGTCTATGGATTTCTATTTAACATACAGAAAAGGTATGAAGGGAAAAAACTTTCAACTGTGCGTTTGCATTAAAGGGAGTGGGGACGGTGGATTTGAGGGTGATTATTACGGAATCCACCAAGAAGTTATTCACGTTGAATATCTTGGAGAGCCGTTTAAACAATGTATGTTGTTCAGATGCGATTGGTTTGATAACACCACTCGAGGAACACGTTGCCCCAAACTATGTCCCTTTGTAGAAATGAATGGCACTCGAAGATATAGAAAATATGATACGTTCATATTTGCCAGTTCTGCAACCCAAGTGGTGTATATGAAATACCCGAATGGAATAAGAGATAAATCTAGCTGGTGGTTGTCATACCAAACAAACCTAGACATAAAGTGAATAACAAATTCACTTTACCAGTTGCATTTCAAGAGGAACATGTGTCTCACGTGACACCGGTGAATGACACAATTCCTGTAACTTTATTGAATGAAGAGAAAGACGTTGAAGTGGTTAATGAAGAAGGTGCAAACGCGGGAAGTGCGGAGGGGGAGTGGGATGATGATTATGAATATATTGAAGAAGAAGTTGATGTCCACCGTTAAGATTCTGATGAGGATAATAAAATTGAGGATGATGACTAGACTAACTCTTGATTGTACATTAAATCAATTTAACTATTTGCATATTACATGCATGTGGACTTCATCGTTGTATACATGTAGACTTTGTCATTCTATGCATGTAGACTTTGTTGAATGATGATACAATTGTCATTGTATGATTTGGTGAAGTTTGATTGTTGTATCTTATGTTATTTGATCACTATGACTTGTATGTTTGTCCTAAAGATGCCAGGTGTGCAACGTGGACGTGGTGGTAGATGTGGTAGAACTCGGGGAAGAGGTCATAATAGCCAAGTGGCCAAGCAGAGGAAGAATTTCAGAGATGGCAAGGCTACTAAGACGTCCCTTATAATGCTTTTCTTGATCCCAACAGCATCCAAAACGTACAATTCACCCAAAACATACCTCAAACTTCTACGTTCCCCCATGTTGACCTTTCCTTCTTCCAGTCACAAAGACCCCCTAACACTCAGACTCAAGGAGCATTTATGGCCAACTAATTTGGCTCCTACATCCCTATACCACCTGTCATTCCACAACACAATGAAGAAAGGAGTCGGGATCATAGTGAATATGCTTCAAGCTATGGGAGCACATCCAATAAGGTGCTTGTGAGGCCAGATGATAAAGAGTAAGTGATTATACATTTCCAATTTTGTATATTTAGAACCCAAAGATATATATAAATATGTTTGTTATGAACACAAATTTCTAACTGCATTTCTTATTTGCAAGCTTCTTTTCCTATGATGTCGTGTTTGAAATAACAAAGATATTTGTGAGCAAATTTCCCGAGCCATGGCTATCATAGGGTAAAGTCCCTAAATCACAACGGTATTTGTGGTTTGGTGAGTTCAAGGTAAGATAAATTAATAAGTTCACTACACCTGTAAATATATTCTTGACTGAAACATTATTTATGTTTTACTGACTTCTGTTTTACAGAAGCGTTTCTATGGGGCTCCAGAACATGACTCCCAGATTAGGAGGAACTTTGAGGAGAAGGAGGCTAGTAGATTGAAAGACACATTTGGGGGGCTAAGAAAAAGAACAAGCAGCTGTTGTGGTTGTCTGACAGCACTTGGAAGTCACTTAAAGAGTATTGGGTTTCCGAAAAATTTAAAAGATGAGTGCACAAGCGAAGAAGAACCGGAACCGTGATCAGGATGACTTAGATCCTTCTTTGCATACAAGTGGTCCGATCCCATCTAGTGAGCAAAAGAGACGTTTGGTAAGTGGTTCATTCATTTCTTGCATCCCGTACTTTCTATATGTTTTGCAATATAGGAAGAACTCTCATCTATTTCAACTTATTTGTATATTGTATAGGCTAAAGCGTCAAAGGGAACCGACTATAATAGAACTATTTAAAGACACTCATCAACATGAGCAGGACAACACATGGGTTCATAAGAAATTTGAGAAAACATATGTAAGTAACCTCTACTTTTTACGTATTTAAAATATTCTTACTCGTGCGATTTTGATGCTAGATCTGCAATGCATAATATTTTTAATCTTAGTTTGCAGAGGGAGTATCAATAGAAATGGGAACAGATCAGGAATTCTCAATCTTCCATAGATCCTAGCTCCGATCCATCTGAAATTCCATCTAAGACAGAGCTGTGGGAGCAAGGTAACTTAAACAAAAAGGGGCGCATGTATGGACTAGGTTCAGAAGGAGTGAAACTGAAGCACCTGTTCAAGTCTGCAACAACATCCAGGGGCAGTCAGGAACCAGATGTGTGAGAGACGGTCACCCAATTGAACAATAAGTTAAGTACGAGACGGAGATAAACCGTCGAACAGAAGAGAGGAACCGTTATTTAGAAGAGAAAGTTATGATGTTAAGTGAACAACTTAGTGGGGTGCAAAACACACTAAGTGAGTTCATTAGATTTCAACAAACATCTAACTTTGGATCACGCCCACCCCCTTCTTCACGCCCTTGACAACACCGCTGCTCTGCTTATGCTCCTCCTCCTCCTCCTCAACCCCAATGCCAAGATGATGATGATGATGATGATGATGATGATGGTGGTAATGGTAATGGTGATGGTGATGGTGATGGTGATGACCATGGGCATGATCCGTACTCTAGCTACAACTATTTCAACTATTAGAACTTCAAACATTCACTGAATTTGCTATTGTGTTATGTGTATTTGCTACAATTGTTTGGGATTGTGCTCAAATCATTTGGGATTTTGAACACTTTGTAGTTGTGTAGTTGAATGAAGGTAACCATGTGTGATGGTTACTTTCTGAATTAGTTAGAATGTCGATGCTTTTGTATACAACTAAACACTTGTGATGGTTGATTGAACACAACCACGTGTGGTGGTTATGTTGTTGTGATTGATGTACCACATGTGGTGGTTGTAAATGTTGGACTTGCAGGTTTTGTATAAATTGTAATTAGGTTGCTCAAGTTGCCCAATTTTTTTCAAAAATGGACAAAAATTCCGATGGATTTACCGACCGATGGAGGATTTACCGACCGATTTACCGACGAAACTCCGTCTTCCTCGATTTTCTAATTTTTTCGAAAAAAATTTTCATAAAAAAAATCGATGCATCTGACGGAACCATTCCGTCAGACGCAAGGAGTTCCATCGAAGGTTCATCGGAACAGGCCTCCGATGTAATCCTCTGTCCATTGGAACAGTTCCGATGGAATGTATGTTCCATTGGAACGGCTTCCCAGACCCCGGCTATTCTGATGGACAAATTCGATCGAAATACCCACCGGAAAATCACTTTTTCGGTCGGAAAATCCGTCGGAATAAAGAGAATTTTTAGTAGTGCAGCACGAGATATTTTGGCGATATTTGAGTAGATTGAATGGCTTTCATGCTCAATGTGTTGATCGATATTTTGAGAAATGAGAAATTCACCAAGTGATTTTTGAGGGTCTTAATGATGAATATCGGGGGTCCTGTTGAGATAATGTGCCCAGGGGGTTTGGGAGAATTGTTTATTCAGACTCCTGATGAAATTTGGGGTTTCTTTGAACACTTGGCTCATGGGACTTGGGAGTATGAAAATGTTAGAGAGACCTTTATTCACCCCATTCCTAACCCTTATGTGATGCATGCTACACCTTCAGAAGAGAGTCAACTTAGGGTATATCTTATGAGCAATCTCACATCCATGTGTTCTTATTTCAGGTGATTATTGTGATTCCTTTATCATGAGGTTGATACTTGTCCACTACTAGGTGAACCACATAGATTAGAGGCATTGGCTGCTTTAAATAAAGAGCTTTACTTGCATAGTTTGCTCAGGAGTGACCTTAGTTAGGCTTTTCTACACCTGAGGCTAGGTCTTGTGATGACTTTGACGTTAGGAGTGAAACACCGATTCCTTTAGGGCATGATTTTCATGATGATACATATTGTGATGACCTCAAGGAAGCAAGTGATCCCTCATCTCTTTTAGCAGTCACGCCCTCCCTAGAGTTTAGCACGGTTAGTGAAAACCCTAAGGGTATTTTGGTTGTTCATGATTTGTCTGTTCCTTTGGCTCTCTTAGGAGAGCTCGAGCAGGGAGATGGATTTGAGACTGATGCTAGTTTTGATGATTAGTGTGGCATACTAGTTGAGTTAGAGGATACCTTTTCTAAGGGGCAATCTCTTGATGAGCCTTCTATTGTGGATTTTGGTGAAGTTACATGTCTTGAGGACTTCATTGATCATATTTATATGGAGTCTTCCCTTAACTTAGCTCCTAACCCTCCCATTTCATCCCTTTGTCCTTCCCTCCCCATTCTTCCCCTTTCCTTAGATCCTCCTAAGTCTACTTCGTAGAGTCTGAGACTTTTATGCTTGGCAGTCCTTATTTAGATGAAACTCTTGGTGATAGTGACATAGAGAGACTCAAGGATCACTTTGAGGAAAAGAACGTGACTTTAGGCCATCCTATGAGCTTAGACTTTCATGTTTCATTTGATTGGCCTTGCCTTGGCCCTCTTCCCTCTCCTTTAGAGATGTTGTACTTCATTTTGGCCATTCAGACCACTATCAATGGTTTATGCCTTCATATAATCACATCATTGTTAGACCATTGCATCTGATTTTGCATATACACATTTCTCGTTTGATTCGATTGAGAGCTTTGATAGACTCAAGAGAGCCTTGAGTTGCATTCCATTTATGCATCTTATTTGGGTTACACATCCCATTTCTTACTACTTCCATTTTTGTGAGGATTATAGCCGATTGTTTGACAAGTTACTATGAGCCTTGGTCGGTTTTGATGAGTGGAAGCTTGCGAGTTGAGATGGAGTGGCTGATGCTCCATGGACCTCATCTACATCATTTGAGTGAGGCATTAGTTTGGGTACAATTAGTATCCAACCTAGTATGATCGTTCCACCCCTTACGTAATCTCATTTTTTTTCTTTTCTTTCTTTCTTGTACATAGTTGTAGATATTTAGGGTTGTGATTGTGTGGGTGATCAAATTTAAGGAGAAATTTGGGATTTGTTGAGCCAAGTTGGCTATAGCCGCCCTTGGTTGTGTTATACGTTTTGCTGTTGGTGGTGTATTTTGTTTTGTGAGTACTTGGTAATCCTTTTGGTGGAATAGTTGTGGATATCTAAGATTGTGATTATGTTATAGGTGTTTCATTTGATTTTTATTGAGTAGCCCCTTGTTTATTTTGGGTATTTTTGTTTTTTAAGTGCATTTTAGTCGTGTGTTTTTGTTTATTGGTGATATGTTTTTGTAAATACGTGTTAGTGTTTTTTTTTGTTGGTTTTGTCTTTTTTTTCTTTTCTTTTATGTTTTGTTTTATCTCAAGTTCGCTTTGGTTTTGTTTTGTATTTAGTAGATCCTTGGTCTTGTTTTGTTTTTATTTTGATGGTTATGATTTTGTTTTTGTTTTGTATTTTGTTTTTGCTTTTGCTTTCGTTTGTGATTTTGATTTTGATTTTGATTTTGGTCATTTTAATTTTGTTTTTTTTTTGTTTTTGTTTTCATTTGTATCTTGGTGGTGTCCTAATTTATATATACGTGTGGATTTATGTCGGTTTTACGATTGTATAGCTTGTATGATTGCTTTTTGATACCTCAGTTCCTATAATGAGGACATTGTGGAGTTTTGGTGTGAGGGTGATATGCTCATTTGTCCATATTTTGAAATTTCGAAAAAATTTAAAAGGATTTTTCTTTTTCTTTGGAGATTTGTGTGCTTTTCTTAGGTGATTGTGATCCCATATTCCTAGGTTATTGAGTTATATGTAAAGAGCTTTGCATGATGAGATGTCTAGTTAAGGATGTAAATTCGATTTCATAATAACCTCGTCACATATGTGTGATTTTGTGCCTACGTTGCTCACTTTTCCATCAATTCTTTTGGTCTTGTTATTAAGTTGGCATGTGAGCTTTTTGTTTATCAAAGTTGCCTTCTAAGCTCTTGAAAAAAAGAAGAAAAAAGTCCAAAAAAGTAAATAAAAACCGAAGCACAAATATTCAAAGCCACTATCTTTATTTCCTATCTTTAATTGGCTTGAGTATGTGTTGTTTTACTTGATTACACATCTGTTTGGGCAGTGAAATAAGTGCTTTGCACATTGGAATAAAAATCCTTTTTAGGGAAGAGCCGAATATTTATAAGTCAAGTAGATTTAGGGTGTATACGTTATCATTCTTGAAAAAAAAGAAAAAAATTAAAAAAAATGGAGCAAAGAAGAAAATTAGGCAAGGAAGCAGGGATTGCGTCTATGTTAGCAACTTGATTTATAAGGGTTGATACACATTTGCATATGCACCAAGGTTTATATATCATTGCATATTATTGTGTGGGTGAAAAGTGAACGTTGGAATGCATTTTGTGACTGGATTGTGCATTCTATTTGCATATAATTTGCTAATTTGGTTACTACAGTGTTGCAATTGCTTAAGTCATGCATATGATTTCCCTGGTAATTGTACATATGTTCATATTCTAGAAAAAAAAAAGTTTTTTCTTTATTTTTGAAAAGATTTTTATGAGTATTTGACTTGAAAACCCTCACGAGACCTCACTCGTTTACCTGAAAAATCGAGGGTTTTAAAGGGTTTGTTACATACACTAGATGCGACTGTAATTTCTACAAAAGTGAGTTAGGATTTTCTTTTTCTTATTTTCCATTTCAACTAGTTTAGTTTGTTTTACTCGAGTACGAGCAAAATCTAGGTGTGAAGGCATTTGTTTGTAGCAAAAATACAATCTTTTTACGATACATTTATACATAATTTATGCTCGAAATAATTATTATATTTAGATTTTATTTGACTTTGTTTTGTTTTATTTTATAGGTGTTGAAAATTTCAGAAAAAATACGAAAAAGATGGAGAAAAATGCAGAAAATGAAGAACTATATCAAGAATCCGACTATTAGCCTTAGCCCATTTCATACTCTAGCCCAAAAACAAGGAAAAGGAAAAAAATAAAAATCAAATAAAACCCTGAAAGTACTAGCTCGCCCTGTCACTTGCCTCTCACATGCCTACCCCGCCTTTCCCGTTTGTTTCTCTCTCCTCTCTCGACCCTGGAAACCCGAGAGGACACTCCCTTCTTCGGGTTCAGCCTTCATGACCACACCAGCAACATCAACACCATCAAACTCCATCATCATCAGCATCCACCATCAGGAGGAGCACCACGTAGCAACACCATCTTCACCATACTCCTCACCACCACCTGATTCCCTCTCCAGTACCATCTCCACCATCCACGATAGCGTGAATTAAATGGCGTCAATCGAGGAGGGGGCGAGTATAAATTGAAGAGACATCAACGAAGTGAGGTATCTAGGTCTACTTTAGGGTTTTCAGTTCGTCATTTTAGTTTTAATTTAATTTTTCGAAAGATTCAGGTTTAGTTTTATTCGACTCTCCCCTCTGTGTTATTATTTCAGATTTGATTTTTGGTGGTAATTTTGTGTCATTAGACTATGAATCTTTCTATTTCTAGTTGGAATTCATTGGGTTTTTGTTGATTTCTTAATTTATACCTTGATTAATGGATTTAAATTTACTGTTCGCATTCTTCTATTTTTCCCCAATTTTTCCTTGAGTTCAGGGCATGTTTATAGTGATTGCGCTATTTATAGGTGACCTTTGAAGCTTGTTTACGGGTGAGAAATTCGAATCCCCCTTCCCTGTTTAATTTACTTGTTGCTCTATTTAAGTTGTGCTTGAAGTTCTCAGTGTTGAACCGCCTTTAATGGAGTTGATAATTGTTTGTTTGAGCTCATAACCAAGCTAGGATAGTCATAGCTCTGATCCTCCCTCGTCACGGTCTTCATTTTCCATTTCTGGTTAAGTTGGGTTTTCGTTTGCTTAGGATTAGCTTTCGGTTGTTGCTGTTCTGACGCTAAAGTTGTGGCCTTTTGTTTTCTGAGTTGTGGGATTCAATTTGGTGTTTTCTCACTGAGTTTTGGATGTTGCTGGGTCTTAGTTTAGGAAATGTTAGCTTAGAATTTGTTCCTAGTGAGTTTGGATTCATTATGGAATCAGATTGGATTCTACTAATTTGGGTTGTTTTTATTTGAGTCTGTTTCTTTGATTCTCTAATTCTCATTTATTCTTTATTTTGCTCATGGTCTAGGCTTGTGATGTTCCTATTGCTTCATTTACTACTTCCTCTTCCCTAACCTAATTTAATTAGTTTTATTTTCCTTTCATTTCTTTTATAATGTGGTTAATTATGCTCGGGTTTGCTACTTTATCTAAATTGAGGTTATTTAATTCGAAAAAGATCATGTGAATAATTAGTGGTGATTCAGAATTAGTTCTGTTTATAATCAATAGTTTTACTTATTTATTTTTTGTTAGTTTAGAATGATATTAGATTAGTTCCATAACTAGTGAGCTTAATTTCATCATCGTCCCTGAGGAAATAACTCTCAAGTATTGTAGCAAAAGTCGTACGCTTACGGCCTTTAAATTTACATTCAAAAATCTCATACAAGCTCCTTCCAAGAACGAAATGGGCAATCTGATTTAACTCGGAGCTCATACTCAATTCAACTTTTTGTGTGTTCTAGATTTTAATGACTAAAATTAAAAGGGATATGAATGGGCTAAAGGCCAAGCCACAACCCAAGGTAGGAAATCCACCCATCAATTTAGAAAGGTAATGCCACCATGCAAAGCTTATCATAGAGTTACAAATTAAATCACTACTTAATTTAAAAATAAGATTTATAGTATAGGAAAGTAGGGGTCGACCCGACAGAGAAAGATATAAATTTTAAGTTTACTTAATATCCAATTTAAATTTTACTAAATTAATTTATATAAATCCAACTTAAGCTAAAAAAATCTGGAAATTTCTCACTAAAAATCCTAAATATTCTAAGCCAAATTCTAGAAATAAAAACAGAAAATACATTATCTAAATATTCTGGAAAAATAAAAACAGAAAATTATCGCACACTATTAACTAAAAATTAAAAGAGAATATTAACAAGCGGAAGATTAATATCAATAATTAGAGAAAATAATCTCAATTAATATTATGCAAATTTATAAATTTATATTCCAAGAATTATATTTAATTAATTTCATAAAAATAAAATAGAAGAAAAAAATTAGAAAATTAAAACAGAAAATAATATCTGAAATTAGAAAAAGAATAACTGCACTTAATTAATACAAAAATAAATAATAAATTTACACAAATTGTATAACGTAATTTTATAGACTTAAAAACCCTAAAAACTGAAAATAAAAATTAAAAACGTAATTTTCAGATTTATTAAAGTAAAAACCTGCATGTATTCAATTCACGAAATAATTCTGAAAAATTACGAAATGATTTCCAAAAAATTCTAAAATTAAATAGCAGCAAATTAGGATACTAAATATACCTTAAAATGGAATGAAACATGAAAAAACATAAAAGGGACTATTTTTAGTCTAATTTCTAACAAACCGGTAAATAAATGGCAAAATAGAATAGAAAATAAATCTGAAAATTTTAATCACACTAAAGATCAAAATATTACTGATCTAAAATTACCAAGATACTCCTAAAAGATTACTCTGTTTGGGGGGGGGGAGTGAATGAAATTACTATTAAAAACTACAAATTTAAGAATTAAAATTCACAAACTAACGAAATTAACTAAAAAGCAACAAATAATTATTAAAGATACCAAATTTATGAAAAACACTTAGCATAATCTATATCCACTATGTACATTAATATTTATCATCAACGCACAAATCGATTTATCCATGAGTTAGACTGTAGAAGACACTCACCAGCGGATCATCCCCGTTTTTTCTTATATTATAGTGTATTTAAGTTCAATTTTAACCTAAACTCTACTAGTTTTGATAATCCTAATACCAGCGCAAGAATTTAATCAAACTAGAGTATTAAATATTAGAAAAAGGTCATCTAATACCTTATAACCAATTTACCAGCAAAATGATTTAACAAAGATCTATCATGGTTACCTAATTAAAAGGGATTAGTTTGAGCTACCCATAATCAATTAGGGTGATACTTTTGCCTAAAAGAATATAGTTTTTACGTACTAATGCCTTTTAAACTATCATATGAATTCGTTTTAAACTAATTCGCATGTATTCTAATTAATCTGACACGAATATCATAAACAATAAATACAAATCATTATAGAATCATGGAATAAAAATCAAGTAGACAATAAAGTATAAAACTTGTTTCAAAATAATTAATTTAGCATGATTTCAAATAGATTATACTAAGTATAGGAAAATTACCCACTCATGTTAGAAATTAAATTACATAAATCATCCAAAGAATTCATCTTTAACACTAAACTAAAGTTAAAAAAAATTTAAAAAATAGCAAATGAATAATGTTACTTGGCTTGATAATCAATGTGGTGATGATGACGATCGATGATGATGGAGAGTTTTTTTTGGCGATGATGCTGCTGATATGTGTCGTGGGTGAGGGGGTTAGGCAATTTTTTTTTTTTGGGCCTGGAGATCAAGGTGATGATGGAGATAATTTACGAGATACGTATTGAATGAGTGGGAAGGCTGATTATGTTGATGAGGTTAGCGAGATTTTGGGGTGGAGTTGTCTGGCAATGCTGTGATGCTATTTTTGGTTGATGAAGGTGAGAGGTTATGCGTGAGTATGTGGCTAGGCGTGAAGATAGGAGGTGGTGAGGCTGATGATCAAGGGTTATGACGTGATATGGGATGAATGATGATGGGGCTTATGTGTTTTGGTGATGAAGTAGTCATGCCCCCTGGTGATGGTGGGTTGATTTCCGTTTATCATCTGCTTCAAAGGATGATGGCGTGGACTTGGAGAGTTGCAAAGCAAGTAGGATACCGAGTGTTGGGGTTCACTCCGAAATTCTTGGCCACGTTGACTAACTCTCTAGCTTCATGATGGTACACCAATTCTTCGGCCTTCTTTTTAGCTTAATTTCTCCATTTTTTATTATGAGTCTGAATTTAAACCTTTATTTCCTAAATAACATAAAAACGACGAATATTAAACAATTAGATAACATAAAATAAATTAATAAAACATAAAAAATATGCATAAATGGGACTTAATAAATTTCCCCGCACTTAGACTTTGGACGTCCTCATGCAATTTTATCCTAGATTATCTAATAATCTACCCTTAAACCTTTCTTACAAGTCCTACATGAGCAGAGAATCTAACTAGACTTGCTCAAGAAAACGATTTTATGAAAATTTATAATCTATCTCCTTGTAAGTCAAGAAAATAAATATGCAGTATCATCTAGGTCTTTTTTTTTTTTTGTTTTTGAATAGAAAAATTCTAATTTGCTTTGTCAAGATAAAGAATCTGAACTATTTACCCCATTTACCCTAATATATGCAAATCAAGACGACTTTCAAAGGAATTTTTGGCTTAAGGTGAAAGGGAAGGCATATTTGTATGGGTAGTGGTATGGTAGATTTCCTAGCCAGGGAAAGCATCAATCTTTACTTTACTTTGAATTCATCCTTTGAATCTCACTTTGACCTTGCTTTTTACTTTGAACATCTTCTCCCTTTGGGAGTGTAGTTGCACTTTTTCTGCTTGAGCCATGCTTAGGCAAGATAGTAATATAAATTATGTTTAATTGATTTTTCTATCTTGCTTAACACATCGGTACCTCAAGGCTTTGGCTTGGATTTGGATTCAACGTACTTGCAACTTTGATTTAGAGAACACCACTTGATATCACACATACTCCACTTGATAACAATTTCATTGCTTGCACTGAGGATGCGTCCTAACCAGTAACCCAGGGTTTGGGCATGCGGACTTTTGGCTCTGTGGAGTTTATTCAATGCAGTTTCCCAAGAATATAAGAATTAGGCTCAAATTGGGCTTCTAGTGGAATACCGCTAGGTAGGCAATAGTTGGCTCATGTGGTGCTTTATTCCTAATGCCTCTATCCTTTTTAGCATACAACAAGGGTAAATAAAACTAAACAGTCAAAATTGATCACCCTTCTAAAAGAAATTAGTAAAAGCAATTTCACTATTTTCTTAAAATTCAAAATCTTCCTAAGTGACAATCAACAGCTTATTGACTTAACCTACTCAAAGAAAGATTCAAAACAAATTTTTGAAAAACATAAGAGTAGGAAATAATTTAGAAAGACTCACACTCATGTTTTTTTTTTTTTGGGGGGTTTTTGGGGGTATAAATAAAATGGGAATAAATTAAATGCAAAATGGGTATAAATAAAATGGAAGACAACCTAAATTAAATGTAGGTTGCACCCCTACACTTAGTTTATGCATTGTCCCTAATGCATGCAAAAAGATAGAAATAATGAAGATAAAAGTAAAATTAAATGTATACATCCCTGAGAATGTTTGGTTGCCTCCCAACCAGGGCCTTTATGTACTGTTGTTGGCTCGACGCAAATGAGCTCATAGATCGTCTAGTCGAATCTCCTCCACTAAGCATACTCGATCTCCTTCATAGAAATGTTTTAGCTTGTGACCACTTACCTTGAAAATTTTGTTATTGGCAAAGGATTTAATCTCAACAGTACCATTTGGATAAGTCTTTACTACCATAAAAGGTCCTAGCTATCTAGAGTTCAACTTACCAGGAAAGAGTTTCAATTTTGACTTGAATAACAACACTTTTTCACCCACCTAAAATTCTTTCCTACCAAGCTTAGCATCATGAAAAGCTTTGGCTTTACCTTTGTAGATCACTGAATTGTTATAGGCTTCTAGGCAAATCTCTTCTAATTCCTGCAATTACAACTTACGCTTTTTCTCTACTAGGTCATAATCTAGACTACACTGCTTTACAACCCAATATGATTTATGCTCTAGTTTTACATGGAGATGATATGCTTTACAAAAAACTAACCTATAAGGTGACATACCTATAGGTGTGTTGTATGCAGTCCTATAGGCCCAGAGAGTTTCATCTAATCGAAGACACCAATCTTTCTTCTCTGTTCTAACAACCTGTTCTAATATGCCCTTAATCTTTTTATTGCAGATTTTAGCTTGGTCATTTATTTAGGGATGATAACCAGTGGATACCTTATGAGTTACATGATATTTAGCTAACAAGGCACTTAAGATTCTATTACAAAAATGTGTTCCCCTATCACTAATGATTGCTTTAGGGACTCTACATCTATGCAGAATGAGAGATTTAACATGTTTCACCATAGTTTTAGCATCATTAGCTCTAGTAGCCACAGCTTCAATCCATCAGATACATAGTTAACAAGTATGAGAATGTAAGTAAAACCAAAAGAAGGGGGAAAAGGTCCCATAAAATCGACACCCCATACATTAAAAATCTCACAAATATATACATTATGCAAAGGCATTTGATTCCTTCTAGATAAATTACCTGTCTTCTGGCATGCTTCACATCTTTTGCAAAATTCATAAGCATCCCTAAAAATAATAGGCCAATAAAATTCACATTCAAGAACTTTATGTGCCATTCTTTTGGGTCCAAAATATCCCCCACTTTCAGGAGAGTGACAGAAAGTTAAAATTGAATGAAATTCACTGTCATCTACACAACGCCTTATAATCTGATCTCCACGAAATTTCAATGAATATGGCTCATCCTAAACATAACATTTAGATTGAGCTCTTATCTTCTTCTTTTGGGCTCTGGACAAGTCTTTAGGAAAGGTTTTGGTTACTATATAATTAACCATATCAGCATACCAAGGCAGCCTATTAGTGATAGCATATAAAGTCTCATCAGGGAAACAATCACTCAATGGATTACCACTCTCTCCATTGTGTAGCCTACTTAGATAGTCAGCTACTAAATTTTCAACTCCTGGCTTGTCTCTAATTTCCAATTAAAATTCTTACAGTAGTAAGACCCATCTAATCAATGTTGGTTTTGAGTCATTCTTATTCAATAGATGTTTAATTACAGAATGATTAGTATAAACAGTAACTTTAACACCCAATAAATAAGGATGAAACTTTTCTAGAGCAAAAACAACAGCATAGTTTTCCTTTTTTGTAATAGTGTAGTTACACTGTGTTGGATCTATAGTTCTAGAAGTATAATAGATCACATAAAGTACGTTCCCTACTCTTTGACCTAAGACTGCCCAATACTGCCTTATCACTAACAACACACATCAGTTCAAAAGGTAGGGCCCAGTTAATGGGTTGTACTATAGGAGTGGTTGTCAATTTCAAATTCAATTGGTTAAAAGCTCTCCTATAGTCCTCATTAAAATCAAATAAAGCAGCTTTTGTAAGGAAAGCACACGAAGGGAAGGCAATCTTAGAAAAATCCTTGATAAATCTCCTACAAAACCCAACATGGCTTAAAAATGACCTCACTTCCTTGACGCACTAGGGATAGGGCAAAGATTGAATGATGTCTACTTTAGCCTTATCAACCTTTAATCCCTTGGGTGAGACTACATGCCCTAGTACTACTCCATGTTCCACCATGAGATGACAGTTTTCAAAGTTAAGTACCAAATTAGTCTCAATGCAATGCTTAAGTACTAACGTAAGATGATGCAAACACTCATCAAATGAATCACCATGTACATAAAATCATCCATGAAAACTTCCACAATTTTAGTGATAAAATTAGAAAAAAATACTCATCATATATCTTTGAAATGTAGTAGGAGCATTACATAGACCAAACGGCATCCTTCTAAAAGCATAAGTGCCAAAAGGATTCCTGATCCTCAGGAGCTATAGAGACCTGAATATAACTTGAATATACATCAAGAAAGTAATAGTGTGACCTCCCAGCTAATCTCTCTAACATCTAGTCCATAATGGGCAATGAAAAATGGTCCTTCTTTTGTGGCCTCGTTAAGCTTTCCATAGTCAATACAGACTCTCCAACCACTTTGGACTCTAGTAGGTATTAACTCACCTTCCTTGTTCTGCACTACTGTTGTTCCTCCCTTTTTGGGAACCACATGGATAGGACTAACCCATTCAGAATCAACAATGGGGTATATCACTCCAGCATCTAACAATTTAAGAATTTCTTTTTGAACTACCTCCCTCATAGGTGGATTTAGTCTTCGCTGAGGGTCTCTCTTAGACTTAGCATCTGATTCTAATGTGATTTTATGTGAACATAATGTGGGGCTAAGTCCTTTAAGGTCTGCTAAACTCCACCGTAATGCTTCAATATGTTCTCTAAGCACCCAAATAAGTTTAACCTCTTATCCAGATGTAAGTGCATTAGAGATTATAACAGGTAAGGTCTCATCATCCCCTAAATAAGCATACTTAAGATTTTCAGGCAATGGTTTTAGTTCAAACTGATGGGGTGAAATGCAAAAGGGTAGCATCTTTGTGAGACTTTCAGGTAATTCTAGTTTTCTAGGTCTGTCAACTACATGCAATCGTAACAAAGGGTATATGCTGCCCACTAACTCATTATTAATATGGTAAAGCACATTTTGAAACACAAACTGGTACAAACCTTGAGTAAGTATAGTTAACAATTCATCCTCATGAAATAATTCATGAACATCTTGGGACAATTCATCAATCATATCAAATGCACATAGATAATTGACATCAGCAAGAAATCTCATAGTATCAAAAATATTGAACTTAATAATTTCACCATCAAATTCTATAGTCAATGTTCTTACATGCACATCTACTTTTGTCCTAGATGTTTTAAGTAATGGTCTACCAAGCAATATGGGAACATCATGACATGCATCATCAATGTCCAATATATAAAAGTCAGCAGAAAGAATAAGCCCATTGACTTGGACTAAGACATCTTCTAAAATTCTATCTAGGTATGCATTACTCCTATCAGCTAACTGAATAATTAAATCAGTTTTCTTTAACTCTTCTACGTGTAGTTTATCATAAATGGACCTAAGCATTATATTGATGCTCCCAAATCTAGCATGGCTTTATCAAAGGAGAGGTTTCCAATTTTATAAGGAATAGAGAATACATCTGGGTCCTTACATTTAGGGGGAAGCTTCTTTTGGAAACTAGCAGACATGTTTTCCCATGCACTTACCTTTTCGTTCCCTTTCAGTTTATGTTTTGCAGTACAAAACTCTTTAAGGAACTTGGCATAACAAGGCACCTGCTTTATGGCATCTAGGAGAGGAATGTTGATCTTTACCTTCCTAAATATTTCTAAGTTTTGTTGGTTTGCCTCATCTACCTTAGGGGTTTTTCCTCTTAGTCTACTAGGAAAAGATGGTAAGGGCTTGTAAGACATCTTCTTATCCTCACTTACTTCCTTAACATTAGAGGTGATGTCTTGATCTTGGTTAGTTTCAGGTTTGTTGACCTCTATTTCATGCTCTACCTCTCTATTTTTCCTAGGTTCCTTCAACTCTTTTCCACTCCTAAGTGTCATGGCACTCACATTTTCTTTCGAGTTCTGGAATGGTTGAGATGGCAATCTATGTTGTATTCGGGCTTGGAGGTTGCTAACTATGATATCAGTAGCAGTTTGTCTCTCCTGGACTTATTTAAGAGTCATTTCTATGTTGTAAAACCTAGTATCAATCTCCTTTTTCTGGTCATCCATCTTTTGTATGACTTGCTCTAAAAGGAAATTTGTTCTATCCTGAGCAAATGGTTGACGTGATGACTGGTCAAAACCTAGAGGGTTATTTCTAGGTCCATATCGAAGGTTAGGGTGGTCTCTCCATCCTTAATTATAAATGGAGCATGGGTCATACTTTCTTTGACCTTGGTTAGAAAATATAGCATTCACATCACTCCCTTGAAGTGTAGGGCATGCATTAGTAGTATGTCCCTTTAAACAGCAAATATCATACACTACTGCTTTCTGAACTCCTCAAGTAACAAGTTTGTTCAGCATAGCAGTGATTTGAGACAATTGGGTCTCTACAGATGGACCTAAACTAAGCTCATTAACATTCCTAAACTGGGGTTCCTTAGTTCCAAATTATTGAGTGTTCTGCACCATGATATTAAATAGTTCTCTAGCCTGAGTTGAAGTCTTATAACCAAAGCCCCCCACTAACAGCATCCACCATATTTCTGTCTATAGGTAATAAACCTTCATAGAAATATTAAATCAATAATTATTCGGAAATTTGATGTTGGGAACAACTAGCACATAATTTATTAAAATATTCCCAATGCTCATGGAAAGTTTTCCCATTCATTTGTTTAATTCTACATATTTCTTTTCTAAGGGATCCAATTCTAGATGCGGCAAGAAATTTCTTTAAAAATTCTTTATGAACTTGAGTCCATGTAGTGAATGTTGTAGGGGCAAGTAATGTAGCCAATCTTTAGCTTTATCCTGAAGTGAGAAAGGAAAGGCTCCCAACCTAATTTGGTCCGGGGTAACACCCTCAGGTTGCATAGTCGAACATGTAATAATGAACTTATTAATATGACGATATGGATCATCATCAGGTAATCCATGAAACTTAGGCAATAAGTTCAAAATTCCAGAGTTCAATTCCTATGGTCGGTCTAATGCAGGATAAGTAATAGACAAATGTTGAGTTTCTAAATTAGGTGCAACAAGTTCATGTAAGGTAGCTATCTCAATTTTAATATCTTCACAACTTACCGATTCGGAGCTTATAGATTCAGAATCACTTATTTTACTTTCAAACACCTCAAACGTATGCTCCTTTTTCTCTTCGATCATCCAACCACTCCTTAATCTCATAAACTAAAAGAACCTACAAAAATAAAATACTAGAGTTAAAACAAAACAATAAAAGTGGTAAAACTACATAGAAGCAAACTAACGATTTTATTTTCTTTTCCCGACAACAGCGTCAAAATTTGTAAAGCTTGTTATAGAGTTACAAATTAAACCACTACTTGATTTAAAAATAAGATTCATAGTAGGGGTCGATCCCACAGAGAAAGGTATAAATTTTAAGTTTACCTAATATGTAATTTAAATTTTACCAAATTAATTTATATAAATCCAACTTAAGCTAAAACAAATCTAGAAAATTTCTTACTAAAACTCATAAATATTCTAAGCCAAATTCTAGAAATAAAAACAGCAAATACATTATCTAAATATTCTACAAAAATAAAAACAGAAAATTATCGCACACTAAAATAGAAAATTAACGAGCAGAAGATTAATGCCAATAATTACAGAAAATAATCTCAATTAATATTATGTAATTCATAAATTTATATTCCTAGAATTATAATTAATTAATTTCAGAAAAATAAAACAGAAGATAAAATTAGAAAATTAAAACAGAAAATAATATTTGAAATTAGATTAAGAATAAACTGGACTTAATTAAATACAAAAATAAATAATAAATTTACCCAGATTGTATAATGTAATTTTCTAGACTTAATAAAACCCTAAAAATCAAAATTAAAAATTAAAAATATAATTTTTAGATTTATTAAAGTAAAAACCTGCACGTACTCAATTCACAAAATAATTCTGAAAAATTATGAAATGATTTTCAAAAAATGCTGAAATTAAATAGCAGAAAATTAGGATACTATATAAACCTCAAAATGGAATGAAGTAAAAAAAAACCCAAGAGGAACTATTTTTAGCCTAATTTCTAACAAACCGGTAAACAAATGGCAAAATAGAATAGAAAATAAATTTGAAAATTTTAATCGAACTAAAAATCAAAATATTACTGATCTAAAATTATCAAGACACTCCGAAAAGACAACTCTTTTGGGGGGAGGGGGAAGTAAACGAAATTAGTATTAAAAACTACAAATTTAAGGATTAAAATTCACAAATTAAAGAAATTAACTAAAAAGCAACAAATAATTATTAAAGATGCCAAATTTATGAAAAACACTTAGCATAATATATATCCACCATGCACATTAATATTTATCATTAAAACGTAAATTGATTTATCTATGAGTTAGACTGTAGAAGACACCCACCAGTAGATCATCACCGTTTTCCCTTATATTATAGTTTATTTAAGTCCAGCCTTAATATGAACCCTACTAGCTTTGATAACCCTAACACCAGCTCAAGAATTTAATCAAATTGGAGTATTAAGTATTAGAAAAATGTCATCTAATGCTTTGTAACCAATTTATTAGCAAATTAATTTAACAAAGATCTATCATAATTGCCTAATTAAAAGGGATTGGTTTGACCCATCCATGATCAATTAGGGTAATATTTGTACCTAAAAGAGTATAACTTTTACGTACTGAAACCTTTTAAACTATCATATGAATTCGTTTTAAACTAATTAGCATGCATTCTAATTAATCTAATACGAATATCATAAATAATAAATACAAATCATTATAGAATCATGGAATAAAAATCAAGTAGACAATAAAGCATAAAACTTATTTCAAAATAAATAATTTAACATGATTTCAAATAGATTATATAAAGTTTAGGAAAATTACTCACTCATATTAGAAATTAAATTACATAAATCATCCAAAGAATCCATCTTTAACACTAAACTAAACTAAAAAAAAATAAACAAAAATAGCAAAGGAACAATGTTACTTGGCTTGATAATCGACGTGATGATGATGACGATCGATGATGATGGAGAGTTTTTTGTGATGATGCTGCTGATCTGTGTCGTAGGTGAGGGGGTTAGGCGTTTTTTTTGGGGGCCCTGGAGATCAAGGTGATGATGGAGATGATTTACGAGATATATATTGAATGAGTGGGAAGGTTGATTATACATATGAGGTTAGCGAGATTTTGGGGTGGGGTTGTGTGGCAATGCTGTGATGCTATTTTTGGTTGATGAAGGCGGGAGGTTATGCGTGAGTATGTGGCTAGGCATAGAGATAGGAGGTTGTGAGGCTGATGATCAAGGGTTATGCCGTGATATGGAGTGAATGATGATGGGCTTTTGTGTTTTGGTGATGAAGTAGTCATGCCCCCTGGTGATGGTGGGTTGATTTCGTTTTGTCATCTGCTTCAAAGGATGATGGCGTGGACTTGGAGAGTTGTAGAGCAAGTAGGATACCGAGTCTTGGGGGTCACTCCGAAATTCTTGGCCACTTTGACTAACTCTCTGGCTTCATGGTAATACACCAATTCTTCAGCCTTCTTTTCACTTAATTTCCCCATTTTTTATGAGTTTGAATTTAAACCTTTATTTTCTAAATAACATAAAAACGACGAATATTAGGCAACTAAACAATTACAATAAATTAATAAAACATAAAAAAATATGCATAAAATGAGACTTAGCACATGAGAATTGATTTAAAAGATTCAGTCATTAAATTAGCTCACATTTAGCAAGTTTAGTAAGATTTCAAGAGAGAATTTTGTAGCAAGCAAACTTGATTCCTTTCATTCATCAATCTATGTTACAAAGTTAAAGGCAAAAGACTTTATTAAATAAGTCCAAGCTTCCACAGCAAACCAGAAGGGTCCTTTATGCTTAGGAAACCTCTAATAAAGCTTAAATGAAGCTAGTTACAAACTGAAGTTTAGCTAAACTAATGACATCATTGAATCTACCAAATACATACTCAAATGTAATTAAACATACTTAAAAGTCAACCTGAACAACAAAATCAAAAAGTACTATTGTTGCATGTGCACTAGTAACTCATCTTCCAAAGATGACTTTCTTCACATGGCTATATTTTTGAGTGGTTTTATGACTCTCACATCTGGTTGGATGTGATTTGAAATAGCAAAGTAAAAAGAACAAGTGCAACCACTAACTGAGAAGATTAGAACTTACAGCCCTTATTAATGACTGGTTTTGTGCTAATCTAATCACTAATAAAAATGAAATTTATACCTTATTTCTTTGCAGGGGAGGGCTCACTGAGCTGGTTGATAATGCCTCAAACAAAAAGATTAGTTTTAAATCTAGTTTTGGTGGTTGATTAAACTCATTCTTTTAAATCGGTGGAATCAGGCTAAGTTGCTCGTCATACCATTATGGCATGTTAGATCAAAAATGGATAAGAGTAACCAAATTTTAATTTGAGTATTAAAAGTAGATATCTCGCTGATTCCATCAAATTAACATTCATGCATAAAATTTGTACAGATCACTAAGAAACAAGCTATCCAAAGCAATGCACAAAATTGGAACAAACCTGTATACAAGAGTTGTGCTAAACACATGACCTTCAAGATAGTGTTTAGCATTGATTTCTTCGTATGATATGACACCTTAGGATTTTAAAATAACACCGCAAACACGAAATGTAGCCCTAATTTCGGATAGGTGCACCAACCCAATCTTCAAAATCAGATAAAATAGAACTAGTTCTGCCTAGGTTGATTTGTATTAGCCGGTTCACCTTTAAGAACTGCATTTAACCTTGATTTATTTGCAGGAAATGATACCCTTTAATATTAAATAACAACCCAAAAAAAAAAAAAAAACATTCACCTAAAAGCAATTTTAGGTGGTGACCCAACTCATTTCACAAAATCAGGTAGAATTGGACCAAACCTGCACATCAAGTTGTTTTGATCTATACAAATCATTTCCAATGCATCTAGCTAAAAATTAATTATGTATCCATAAAATATAGATATTAAGATTTCCCATAAATACTCTTGTTCCCAAACTGGAGCTCTTTAACAAGGTGGTATGAGCTAAGCAAAACCGACAAAACTCTGGCAATTTAGCCAAAAATTCACCATGACTTTAATCTATCACTTAATCTTGCTAAATGAACTTTGAGCCAAAATGATCACAAAGTTTGATCCAACTAAGATTATAATTCTTCAATCAAAATAATAGATCGTTAAGCTTAATCTTGAGATAGACTAATCAAACAAGCAAAGCAAGCAACCGAAGAAAGACATAAAAAATGCATGATGTCATGCAATGTATCACGTAATACTCCTGTGGGAGATTACCACCCAACATATCAAATAAATTGAATAACATTATTTGATCGTTGCTGTGTTAGGAGTGAATCTATATAGGACTATTGGGATTTTTGTTTATTCAGATAAAATGTTAATGAAATATTGCGTCATTGAAATATGATGCTGAGTGGAAATATTGCTTAAGATCTGAAAATCTCAAAATCAAAATGTCAAAAAAAGGAATTAACTACGGAGATATGTTTAATGATAACAGTGAATTTTACACAGTTCCTTACCCCCAATTGTATAGGAATTATTGGTTAGGTTGCAAAAATTGAAAGTTGGTTATTGCAAAAATCATTAATGTTTTAGTTTTGATTGTATTAGTCATTGGGTTATGTGAAAATTTAATTAAAAAGTGATGTAATCATTATTATCTTGATTTTGGCCATACAGGTTCTTATCTTATCAAAAAATTAAAAAGATATCTTTACATTAATATTGGAGCGAGTCACTAGGTTATCTTATAAACAATTTGGGAGATTAAGGGGGAATAGTTCTCAACCCTCTCTCTAGTTGTTAGATTTCACTGTATATATAAAGAAATAATATAACTCAGCGTACAATTAGGAAAGTATCTATAATGGAAATCTTATAAAATAAGAAAAAATATAAATATTACATACTAATCAATTTATACCATAAAAATCATAAACACGACAACATTGCCAACACTATTTCTGAGATAAATCCTTGGTAAATGTATCCACCAATTGTTGAGTAGTGGGAGTATGACAAGTGCATATTTCACCCGATAATATGCACTTGCTAATGAAGTGATAATCAACTTCACTGTGTTTAGTGCGCTCATGTAAAAATGAGATTGGCTGTAGTTTGTAATGTTGCTTGATTGCCACAATGCAGACTCGCATGGCCAACTAGCACTTTCGAAAATGTTAGCAAGTTATAGAGTCAGACCACCTCATTAGTAACATTGGCCATTGAACAGTTTTCAGCTTCATATGAAGAATGTGACACTATAGTTTGTTTCTTAGCTTACCCGACATGGATAAGTTATCCAATTTCTCTAAGTGGCTAGTAACTTATCATCTACTCATAGGGCAACTTGGCTAATTAGAATTGCAATACACTTGAAGACCAAGATTGTTAGTAGAAGAATATAAACGACGTAGGTGAGACCAAGTCATGTAATTGTAAGATAAATGAGGTATTCAAATAATCTTCAACTTTGTGATAGGATGAGAATAGGATCTTCAGAATCTGTAGAGAGTTTATGCTGTTGCTCCATAGAAAACTACTTGGATTTGCTCTAAGCATGCCTATTTTAGTGAGTATACCACATCAAGAGTATACTTATGTTAACACAAGAATAATATACCTTGGATGCTGCAATTTCAATACCCATGAAGTATTTCACCGGACTAAGGTCTTTTAGCTTTGCAAGTAATACGTGAAAAGTTCATAAAAAAGAGAGCTATTTCGAGTAAACACAAAACATATATAAAAAGTGCAGGTAAATACCACCTCTCTCATAGCTAAACAACAAATAATAAAGCGGCACTGTTGAAACCAAAATCTTATAGAGTAACTGCTAATTTAAAAACCATCATGATGAGCTTACAATGTACTCCATATAATGATTTATTCAGCTTGTAAATAAGAATAGGTTGGGATGTATGAAACCCTAGTGGAGGCCTCATATATTTCTCACAATTACCATGAGGAAAAGCATTATTGACATCCATCTTATGCGATTTCCAACCCTTCAACATGGATTTTATTCAAAAGAACCAATTAGGCTTTGCACGATTAAACTGGCTCACCTACTTTGCATTTTATCATGCACAACCACTTGGGCAAAAGTTTTCTTGGTCTATGGAAGGGGCGTTAGGTCCTAGGTATGGTTGTCTTCTAGGGTCCTAATTTCTTAAGCCATGGCTTCACGTCATTTTGAATCGTGCATTGCTTGACTAAAAATTTTTAGACTCATAGTGGAATGTAATAGAAGAAAGAAAAGCATGATGAGTGGTAGAACAAATTATCATAAGAAATAAACTAAGACAAGGGATATGTGATACATGAAGAAGTCTCTAAATGTAAGGATGAGGATGGGTCTATAGAGCACACAACATGAAACACATAATCTTGCAGACTAGTTGATAGTCTTCCTTCCCATTGAGGACATATAGCTAAGCTCATTGGATAAGAATTACTTGCCGTGCTATTGTTTATGGAATTTTAGGCCTTCAATTCGCTATCCCTTAGCTCACTATCGTCTGCTACATTCTAGACCTTCAATTTATTGATCTTCCCTTGTCTAGTGACTGCTTTTGGCAGCTTTCTTCATTATTAGTGCGGCCTAGTCATTCAACCTTGTTTTATGATGCCTAATCTAAGAAGGGAGTGGATTACGAGCTCCTATGAGGAATTACAATGGGTGAATCATATCAGGAAGGTTATTTAGAGGGATTTGGGCACATAAAGATTGATTAATTGATGCGTGGGGATTAATTGAGCAAATAAAGATTGCTCAATTAGGCAAATAAAGATTGCTCAATTGATGCGTGGGCAAATAATGATTCAACCCCCAAGCCTAACTTCAATGTCTGTTGGTTAAGTTGATCATAGGTAAACACAATCCAACACCTAAAAGGTTAGGCCTCACAAAATAAGCCCTTAAAATCACAACTCTAAATGAATTAGAAAGGGTTGAATCTTTTCATTCAAGACCACAACTCAAAGAGAGGTCTGATTTTCTTTTTGTGAACCTCAACTCTAGTATAGAGAGAGTTTTTTTTTTTTTTTTTTCTGTTGATAAAAAGAACAAGGGAGGGTCAACAATAAAGAAAATTAGATACAAGACCATAGCCCTTAGAAAATGGACAAGTGTGGGTTAACCATAAAAGTCAGAATGCAAATGCAAATAAGATGCAAATGCAAATGCAAAATGAAAGAATGCAAAGACAGAACTTGAAAAGAACTGATATGACTTAATCTAAAGCAAAGCCACCAACTAAGCCTAAGAACCCACCAACAATTAGATTAAAGGGTAAGCCACCCTCTAATTGTATAAAGGATTCACACTAGCTCACAACGAAGAGCTCTTAGATAAAGAGAAAGAGTTTTTTAAGACAGAAACAAAGCTCTTAGCTTCATTTTTCTTCAAAAGCTTAAAAGTTCACTAGAATTCTCAATATTCTTCATAAAACAGAAGGTAAAGGGGGTATTTATAGCCTTACGAAGGCTGGTTTCCTTCTTGTAGGGTCAATGTGGAATAAAAGTACAAGATATTACAAGCTTATACATTTAGCATTTACATAGAATACAAACCAAAATGTAAATTGGCTAATAAAGATTAAGGAAGCTAATCCTACTTTTTAAACCTGGTAATCAACCTTGGAATCAAAAGAATCACAAGGTTTGATCTTCTTAAGATTAAGGAAGCAAGTAAGCAAGGAGGTGAACATGGTGCATGTTTGAGTTGCGTGTATGCTAGCTTGGCTGTTTTCTTCCCCAAACCGTGAGTTCTTCACATGGATTTGCTCTTGGTCATTTCCATGTATATCTCATCAGGTTGGATGTGATTTTGGAGCAACACAATAGGAGAAGTAGTCATAGACACTAATTAGGAAGATTAGAGCCTAATTGATCTAATTAGTCACTAATCTTGAGCAAAGAAGTTCTCCATCTCAAGCTACATTTAGACCTGATTTTTTTCATACAAATAACCACTAAGATGTCAAACGACACTCCAAACAAGAAAAATGTCCCTAAAATAGGCTTTGGTAGGAGAACTAACTCAGTTTTAAAAATTGGGCAAAACGGGACCAATCCTACACATGTCAACTTGTGCTAATTGAATCACATTAAAGGATCTGATTTAGCCTCAATTGTTTTGCATGGAAGGATACCCTATGATGTTGAAAAACACCCAAACAAAAGTATTGTCTTTAAATAAGGTTTTGGTGGGTGAGCAACCTAATCTCCAAAACCGAGAAGATTAGAGCCAATTTTGTATAAGCTGACTTTGGCTAAATGAATCGCCTTTAAGGACTATACTTAGCCTCGATTTTATTTCATAATATGATACCTTAGGATTTTGAGTAACACTCACAGCAAAACTATTGACCCTAAATTAGGCTTTGATAGTTGAATCAACTCAATCTCCAAAATTGAGTAGAATTAGATCAAAATGGCACATCAATATGTATTGATCTTGTTAAACCGCTTCTGCTGAATTTAGCACAAAATAATGTACATATCCATAAGGTCGACATATTGAGCTTTCATGTGCAAACTCTTTGATCCAAAATGGAGCTCTCTAACTCAATGAAATGAGGTAAGCAAAACCTGCAAGATTCTGGCAATGTAGACAAAATTGGGCTCAAATTTAGTCTATGACTTGAACTTGGTAAATGACCATGGAACCAAAATAATCACAAGGTTTGTGCTACTTACGGTCTCAAATCTTTGATCAAAATATGCGCTTACCAAGTTCAATCTCAAGATAGATCACGCAAACAAGGAAGCAAGCAAGTGAAGAAAGACGTCACACGAGCCCTTTGCTTGGCTGTGTTGCTATTGCCATGTCTAACCCTTGATACCATGCATCATCAATGAACTTAGGTCGATTTCATGATTTTTGTTGGCCTTACTCGACAGTATCAAAAAGAAAATGTTCGTATAGAAGATTACATCATAGGACACTAAGATTTGTTTCTTTTAAGATCATCAAGAGGATACCTAACAACATACACTTGTTGGACTCAGCATAAAATTTATCCTTAATTCTATCGTGAGCATATGCATAATCCAAATGACTTAACACCTGTAAATGTGCACAGGAAGGTCAAGTACCAAATAATATCTCTTAAGGAGTCCTGAAGTTGAGGAATTTAATAGGCTACACTTAATACACATTTACTCCAAAATTTAGTAGCTGGGAAGGCTTGGAACTTAAGTGCTTTAATCACATTCAACAAGTCAATTTTTGGTTCTAAGCAACCATTCTATTAAGGAGTATCAACACAAGATAGTTAATGCATAATTCCATTTTTAGCGAATTAATTTTGCAACTTTCCCTTAGTAAATTTAGTGTCGTTATCACAACAAACCTATTTAAGCACTAGCCCAAACTATTTTTTCACTATATACTAAAAATTCATAAGTTTTTCACAACTTTTCGTTTTATTTCTAATAACAAAATCCAAACAGTTCTACTATAATCATCCACAACATATAAAAAATAATGACAACCAAGCAAAGAAGTATGATAGCATCCCCAAAAATCATAATGAATCAACTCAAAAGGTCCCAAAGGCTTCAAAATTACTTAAAGGAAAGTTATTCTAAGTTCGCTCATCTCCATAGTCATACATGTCAATAGCCATAAAAGTTGTTATTAAACTTAAATCACAAAGAAGATAAGGGCATGCTCCTCAGGGTGGGATGTCCCAATCTTTCATTAGTGAGTTTAGTCTTCACTTTGTATTGCAACATATACTTGATTGTTCAGGCTCAAAATGTTACATTTTACTCTTCACTTCACCTAGACTTTAGCTTTTAACAATGGTTAGTTTAGGATTGCGATGTTTGTGTGTCTTTTGTAGGAAATAAGTGAATGTGAGCAATCTTGAAGCTTTAAATGTTTAGTAGAGTCAAAACATGAAAAAAGTGGCTTAGAATTCGAGGCAAAACATGGTCGTACCACTCCCAATTCCCACACTATTGTGTTTGTCACCTAAGTTGGCATAATCAGCCCATGCCACATGGCATGACTATGGCAAGCTCACGAATTCGAGGCTTATGTGTTCTCTCTCCTATTTTGTGATTACGTTGGTTTTGGCCTAGTTGTTAGGGCTCTTAAGTTAGTATTAGGAGTAGATTAGTGATTAGTTTTGCTAATGTTATACATTTGAAGTTATTCAAGTGCTAATTTCAAGTAATAGATTCACTTTCAATGTTATTTACTTTTTAAGGTCTTGAATTTGATGGTTAGTTTAATCAGTCTCTCTCCTTGGATTTTGACTTTTACCATTTAAATCTTCTTGGTTAAGGTTAATTTCATGTTTGATGATGTTTGTTTTTGTGTTAGGTTTTATTTCCTTTTTTCACTTTCAAATTCTCTCTTCCATACTGAAATCTCTGTTTCTTACTCTCGCCTTTGGAGAATTACGCTTTCTATATAATTTTAGCTTTATTATGGGCTATATTAGGAATAGTATAGGTTAGATTAGTCAGAATAAGTAAAGAGCAAACCTCAGTTAATGCAATCTAACATCTCCCATACTCCTTCAGAGAGTTATACTTTCTAGATAATTTTCTTGTCTACCCTCTTATGCATTTAGTTTAAATTTAATCCTTTCGTAATCATGTGTTTAATTTTAATCATGCTTAGTTTAGTTTTGCATAGTGTTAATTTTATTTAGTTATTTGTGCGTGGGCTTCAAATAGTTTTAATTAATCACGATTAGTGCTTGATTAGTATGCGCTTAGTATTTTTGCTTACTCAATATCGGCCACTAAACGTGTACTTGAAGTGATAGACCCCATCTCTTTGATCAGTTACTCCAATAAACTTCTTTGAGGTGTGGTCCTATATGAGACAAAAGCAGCCCCCATAAAGAACTAAACAATTTGTATCATTTATCAAGTACCTTATAGATATTAGTTTACAGGTACAAGAAGGCACAAGTAACATGTCCTTCAAAATAAGGTTAGAAGTCACGTGTACAATTCTAGCATGCACCAGATAAGCTTCGGCTTCTCTTGACCCACAACTTGCTAATTCTCGTAAACCTTTCCAATTTCCCACTACTTATATCAATTATTCGTATTCTAAAGATTCACACATGTTGTTGCTGGTGCCATTACTTTGATTCTAGCTGTGTTAACTACGATTTATGCACTTGCTCTGCTAATTCCAATCAATTCACAACATTGGCCTTTATCGTGACCTAAAATCTAGTTGTACCCATATTTAGAGTGAATTGCTCCTCATTTTGGCCTCTAAGATGAACCCGCCTTCAAAGTAGCAGCCTTGATGAAATATTTTTCCTCCACACCTTGTCTATATTGAAATCGACATTCCTCCTTCATGATAACAACATATATATACTTATGCTTTGATTCAATAATGGGTTGAGATCAAGAATATTAGATCTGTTGATGCTTACTGATGTGTGTTTAGGCCCATCAAAAATTGATGGACTTTATCTTATTCTAAAATGGTGGCAATATCCTTTGTTGCTCCATATATACTTGTAGTCGTACTTGCATTTAGGTATGACCTGTTAAGCAACTAGTTCCTGCCAAAGCTCTCACAATTTTGTAAATATTTTGTTATCGTTATTATGCTTTGACTCAATCAGGGTTATCTCCTTTTTAGTTATGTGTATTCTAATTGCATT